>LSSL01007703.1:0-16057 GCA_001953115.1 Smittium mucronatum | reverse complement strand
TTTCCCAACCTTATCCCCTCTTGAGACCCTCACCTCTACTCATTCCCACCCCCAAATTTTACATTCTAATCATACACTACGCATATTTTTTCTACTGAAAGATTATTTTATGCACTAACAATGGAAAAAGAATTTTACCCATATTTAGCTTGTTTTTGTTAAATAATATTTGTAGTAGTCGAAATAAAAATTGTTTAATGATATTTAATGAAAGGGTAATGTTTTTGAATATTTCTTTATAATAAATCGGACCTGGCGTGGCGTATTGTTTGAAAATACTTGTGATTTAGTAGCTATAGTTATTATGGTTATAAGTGTTTGGATAATCAATAACACCTCCTAAAGAGATTTATCTAGCTCGCTCTAAAACTTGAGTTTCGGTATTAGATTTAATAAATTACACCCTGCTCTGCGTTTATAATTGTACTTTTATAATTTTGAATTAGCTCATTTTTCAAAATTATGATGATAGTGAATGGATAAAGAGTATTTAGCTTTACATTCGCAAAAATAATGGCGATATGTTCATTTTTATATACATTATATATAGCTGCTTTTTTTTTTTTTATTAAATACAACTATTTTTTTTGCTTTTAAAATTTAATTTCTATAGATTTTCAATATTCTAACAAAATAAGAATCGATTTTATAGCTTGAAATATGAAAGGAATAATTAGTATGTTTTTAGTAAATTTATCGACAAAATTACGCTCTGTGTAGCATCAATATTGTATTAGCTTAGAAAAATTAGTATGCTTTTGGTTAATTTAGTATGTTTTCAATAAATTTAAGCGATTTCAAAATAAATTAGTATATTTTTATTATCTTACCCTTTAGAAAGGTGAAATGGGCCGATATTAAATATAATTTTCATTTACAAAACTAAAATTTAATGGATGAGGCTAAATGTTATCATTATGATGGTCACCATTATTAATACTTTGCTAATAAGTTCAAGCGCAAATTAATAGCAAAAAAGATTCTTGTTGCTAAAGCGACAAATTGATGATTTAGTAATGACTAATAACTGTTATATTTTTATTCCTAGAAAGAATGGACAGTTTTTGATTTACTTTTTTTAAATATGAATCATTTGTAAATCAAGTTTATAAAAAAAAATGCTTTTTTGAAAACCAATCCAAACTCTTTTTAGCTAGATATTGGAGAAAATAAAAATTTATAGTAAGTCTAGTTTTTTTTTTAATAAACCATATGGATATATAGATTTTTAAATTTAAAATATGTACACCCCCGCAATTTGAATTCTCTTACTCATCAAGAAAGCAAATAAACAAATATCTCTTTATTGAATCTGCCAGATTCAAAACCCATCCATTTTCTCCGAGAATGAAGGCGGAGGCTGTGATTCCGTTTATAGTTTTTCGGTTAATAAATTCTAATTTGGTTTGTTCAATACATGAAAATAAAAAATCCCACTAATGAAACAGTTTATATATTGCTTGTTTGAAGGGCACCAGACAAAATACAATCGCGTATATTAATAGATTTTATTCAATACATTTCCCTTTTTTTTTAATTTAGCACATATAAATAGTTTTTTTTTTGGTACTGTTGTTATTTTATCACTTTTTTTTTAAAAAAAATGGTCAACTGATAAGAATGTTGAGTAGGGGATTCCAGGAAAAAATTGATGAGTTTCGAATAATCGGGAATTAGAATTTCTCAGTAAAACTATCAAGAGAACTCAGCCAGTACAAAGAGTGAAAATATATTAAATATACTTGATATTATTTATAAAGAAATAGTGTGACTATTGGTTATTTTGAGTTCTTTTTTTAAGAAAAAAAATTAATATACAAAACGGACAATAGATTAATTTTTTTTTTAAAGAGGAAAATATATTAATTTATAATATATAAAAAAAAAATCAATATAAAAAGAGAATTATGATATTTTTTCATTTCTCATAAAACATGTGAGAGAATTGGGATGAATTAGAGTGTAAGTTTGATCCAGTTAAATTTTTAATGAGAAGACGGGTTCAAAAGGGTCAAGAACAGGCTAGCAATAATAATCGCAGTAAAAAGTTACACTCTCCCCCTCCTACTTTAATTTTTAAAAAAAATAATGATCGTACTAATTAGAGTTGGGTGCATTTGAATACTTTTTTTTTAAAAAAATAAGAAGCAGGAATTATATTATTCTTCGTCGTCGTCGCCGTAATCTTTTGCAACAACCAATAAACGATCGGAGAATCAGCGCATGTCAATGTTTACACAGGACGAAAAATCATGGAATTTGTTGTTTTTTTTGTGGAGAATAAGGTATAATCTATACGGATCCAATAAATAAATAAACTATCAAACTAAAGATTGGTTGATCGCCTTTAATTTCCTTTTTTGGGAGGGGGAGGGGGAGGGGGAAAGATTCACCAGTTGAATTTAATTTAACCTAGTATATAGCAAAAAAGAGATCCTTTTTTTTTACATGCCGATTTATAGTAAAACGATTTGAGTAAGATAATATATCATACTTTTTTTTTTATATTAGTACGAGTTCCAAAAAGAGTCACGAGTTGCAATCAAAATATTAAAAAAAACACGAGGTATAGATTTTTGTGGTTTAGGTGGGATGTATCTGGGACTATTGCAATCTTTCCCTTTACTTTTTTTTGATTTTCAACCCAACTTACGCTTTCTTTTTAGTAAATCAGTGCTCATAGTATTTAATCACAACAACGAATAAAATATCAATAAACGGTCTTTATTTGTTGGGGTTCAAAACTCTGGTAAAATTGTAGACAGTGGAAGGAATCAACACTGACCCGTTCAGCCTTGGATAATGTATCCACATAAAACAAAGGAATGTACCTTTAATTATTAGAAAGAACAAGTAAATGAATCCAATTAGAGTGGTAATATCATAAACAACGAAATGGAGGTTATGGATTAATAGCGAGGAGGGGGTGTAGGAAACACTCAAAGGGATTTTCGGGGGTCCGATATGATCAAATTATAAGACAATTAAAGCTGGTGGATTTGCCATTCTTTTTAGTGTATCAAGAAATGTAAAGCAAAATTAAAGAAACAAATGGTGCGAAAATTGGCTCTTTTTTTTTGTAGCTAGAGAATTGTTTTGTGGATATTAATGACTGGGTTAGGGAAAAAAAGGAAAAGAATCAGATAATTGTTTTTCCATTTAAAACAAGATATATATTTTTTTCATTATCCGCCAATCAAATACTTTTATGGAGAAGTGAAAAAAAAATCGTTGATGTGTTGTATGTGGTTTTATATCGAGTAGATGTAAAATCAGTCCTTAGGGGGAGGGCGGGAGATGGGTATTAATGAGATTATCCATAATTTGAATGTTTTTTTTTTGTTTCAGGAACGATTATCGGTTTTAAATAGGCTAAATTGGTATTTGTACTCTTGGGTGGTATCGGACAAAAAAATGAGTATCGAATAAGAAGGGAAATTTAGCGCACGCTAAGGTGAGTGGATTAAATATTGGATATGCCCGTACCTGGTTCTTTATTCTTTTAGGGATATTTAATATCTAATACGTCCAAATGACGAATATATAAAAACACACTATGGAAAAGGCTAATTCTAAAGTGTTTTTCTGGATTGGAAGGGGGTTTAGGATCAATATAGTCGGAACGGAAGTAACTTTAGGAAAAAAAGGACCGTTAAATCGACAAAAAAAAAGCTTTTTTATTTGGCTCAAGATACTAAGGGGTGTAAGGGAGGGAGGGGAGGAGAGAAGAAGGATGAGAGAGGGTTTTCCCCGATTGGAAAAACAAATTGTGCCAATAAAAGGTATGAAAGTATTGCACCATTGGCCAAAGCACTAAAATCAATTCTGGAAATGGTATCCCCCACCACCCCTTTGGAATCGATCTGCCAACTGCTAAAAATGGCAATATATGGCGTTTGATTGATTTAATGGGTGACTGGATCGCCAGTAGTTTATTTTTATTTATTTCAGTCATAAAACATCTTTAGCAGGGGTGATAAAAACACCCCCCTCCCCAAATAACCTAAACGATGAAACTGAAATTTGCAATCAGCACTATAGCAAAAAAAAAAAATGTAATAAAAGCCAAACATCTGCCAGTACGGCTAATAAAAGATGTTATCGGCAACATTCCAGATATAGTGATGTTGTGGCGAATTAGATCCTTTAATTAAAAGGCAAAACAAAAATGTAATCGAAAAAAAAATGCAATTTGCAGATTTCCAATGATAAAAATAAATGGCATTTTCCCCTTCAAGCTCAACCTAACCGGCTAGTTGAATACTGTCCATTGGATGGTTTTTTAATATGATGGTTCCACATTTCAGATAAAAGTCATGATATCGCTGTGTTCTATCGAATGAAAAGGTGTCAGAATTACAAGGATATGAGTGGGTGGAAAGGAATATAATGGCTATTTGACAAACTTGAAAAAAAAAAAACAAAAACAAATCAATTAATCCGTGTAACAATTACCCTAATGACCGCTAATTTGTCATATAGTAACATAAAAACGATATTAATTGTCATGATAAAATTAATAAAGGGGGCGAGGGATTGGGCTTTCAAATCTTAATTAGAGATTAAGGGATGAGTTGAAAGTGCTGATTATCCAAAACAATAGAAATCTCTTGATTAACAAGAGTAAGCACGTGATGCTGGTCGGGCACAATCTACTGTGCTCACTTAATAGTGAAGAAAATACAAAAATGAAATAACAAAAAAGATCTCATAACTCAGACAGTAAAAGAGTGGTGGGAATAAGGAAAGAGGAGTTGGGCGAGTAAGGAGTAAGGATAAAACTTTAGGTTTTATTAAAGGTCATTAAACGAAGATAAGGGGGAGGAATTGGGGTGAAGGATGAGGGATGAAGGGAGAGAAAAAGGGAGAGGGAGAGATGGAATGATGATAATTGGAAAAAAAAAGCAATTCATTCGATATAGAATGATGATTCTCAGTTTTTTTTTAATTATCACGAAATGAATGACTCCTGACAAATTTACATTATCGCTTCTTTTTTTTTTTTTTTTCAATGACATGATTTTGTTCGGCCTTCTCCTCCACATCCGCTATTGCACAAAGAGTCGTCATATATAAATATGCAAATTAATTTGACATTAAACGATTTGATTTGATTTTTTTCTCTCACTGTGCCCAAAAAATAAATCCTAGGAATATTATTGCCGTGTATATAAATACCTACATATATCTTGTCATTCATACCTCTCTACCATATCAGGAAATTTTGTGAACGCCTTAAATATCAATTTATTTCACTGTACGCAATTAGATTCTGTATAAATACCTACCTTTGTCGAACCTGAAATCAAGAAAAAGAGAAATAATACAACATTTATATATCCAAGTTCAAGCAAGTATAATATCAAGACATTTGTTTTTTTTTTACATTCATATTTCCTCTCTGGCTCTTTCAATTGGTCTATCTTGGTGGAGCTCTCGTGAAAAAAATAAAAATAAAGAGTACATTGGATTTTGACATAACCGTGGGATCATAAAGCGATTGATAGATAAGCAGCTTGTATTTCGACCAAGTCACTTGACTGTCTAGTTATAGACAAAATACCCCTTGTTACCAGCTTCTGGGGGCGTACTCAAATCTTTTTATTCTTTGGTGGATCTAAAATATAATTTTGACTAGATGGACAGTGTGGATAATGAAATTCCAGATGGCCTGTATTATGGATGCTCGATATGCGATATCGAGTTCAGGAGAACTCCTTTCACTTTTATAGGCCATGTTGTAGAACATCACCCTTACATGGACATTTGTCCTTATGATTCATGCAGGTTAAAGTTTCCTACTGTCACTCAAATGGCTCAACACGTTCTTATCGACCATTACGGCTACCTTTAGTTGCACTCATCCCATCTCACCCCCCATCCTCATTCCACATTTACATGTATATTTAAGCAGATTAAAGTATTGTAGTAGTATTTTTCAGCAGTTTTATTTTATTTTATTTTTTCATTAAAAAAATAATACATAAAAAAAAAAGTCATAAAAAATAAAAGCAAAAAAAGATTGAAGGGTGTTTAATCCAGTTCTTTAACCAGTTCATAGGCGATGTTCTTACCAGGTCTTCCGTCAACCTCTATTCCGGCTAAATGTTTTGCTTCGTTCATACTCGAAACAACCAAAACTCCTGATACTACCTTGACTGATTTGATTCTTTTGAAGGCCAGTTCCACTGAGTCACCAATGAACTTGAAATGTTTCGTTCCTCCTTGGATTAGTGATCCAATGCAGAACACTGCTTCAAACTTCTTGTGGGATCCTCCGCTTGGTGATACAGCCCCCAGGTAATTGGCGAGACCAGGCAATTCAAACGAGCCAGATGCACTGTACACGTGTATAGTGTTGTAGGTGGCTTTCCCGCTGGAAACGAGCAATTCTGCCAGCAAGAGGACAATCTCACTATTGACTTCCATATTCCACTGGGCACAGCATATTGCATATTCCTTGGCATTTTCCACCATTTGTTGAGTGTCCGGTCTGACTTTTTCGAATATCGAAACGTCTGATTTTCCATGACAGTACATCTCCCGAACCCGGATCTCAGATAGTGCTGCAGTGGCCCAAAAGTACCCATGGTTCATCCCTTTTGTCTTCCGCCCGATCCCGGCGCGTTCAAGTCCTTGTTCGTAATCATAGCACGTCAGAATCCCCATAACCACGGGGACTTGGGTCTCCAGTGTCACATCGAGTACTGCGTTGTACGCCTCCATCGACAGCTCGTCGAACCCGCTCGGTACATCCTCCTCGACGAAAATTCCTACTGCTACCACTGCATCGTACCCGTACTCTTTTCCAGGAAACGCATAAATCCCGCTTTTCGTGTTGCTGCTTATGGATTCCACTAGAATGTCACGCGTCAACGCTGGGATTCTTTCCGCTCGGTCCGTTGTCTCCACAAAGATATTTTTGCGCAGCACTCCGGACTTGGTTAGCCCATCGATCGTCCCTTTCACTAGCTCGCTTACTATCTCCGACTCGAGATCAGCCGCCACTATCAAGATTCTCGGGTTTTTTTCGCCAACCGTGATTTCGGTTTTTGGTGCGTCAACGTACGGCATTTTTCAGTGAAAGTTTAGATATTGTGCTTTTTAATTAATTTAAATTTTTAAATTGTCTTGTTGGAAATAAGAGTCAAAAGCTTATCGAAACATAATCCTTACTTTTCGATTCAGTTGCCGGGATATCTAACCATATCAATAACTGTTCAATTCTTCTCTTCCCAAACACTATGGCTTTGAATTAGTGGAGAAGCCCAAATCCACTCGAATATTCATTATTTGACTACATTTAAATACTCAACCAATAAACATACAACAAAAAAACGTAATAAAGCACGCACCAAATCATAGCACACAAAAGTAAATAAACATTATTCAAATGCCCAAAAAGCTGCAAAAGAATGGATAGGGATCTCTAATAGATCTAAAAAAAGAAAAAAAAACACTGGTATTTATGCACTCGGTTATTAAATCGATAAATGCCGATATCAGAGGAAAGGATTGAAGGGGGGTGATGAAGTAAGGTGGAGCAGAAAGGGGGAGAAAGAAAAAAGGAGATTCAGCCCTGGGATGCTGTCTTTTTTCCTAGAGCTTGCTGCTTCAACAGCTGTGATTCTCTTCTCGCTGCATCTTGCAACAGCGCCGTATCGACCTTGTCCTGAGGTAGTTGGACGTACCTGACGACTGAGCCTCGAATAAAACAGTTCTTTACAAACATCTAATAAATAAATTGATATAAACCACAACACATGAAAAAAGATAATTAGACATATGGCTTTTTTTACAAACTAATTGAAAGAGTAAAACTCCAAATCAGACCCAAATCCTCCATTTTCCTCTAAAAAGTATTAAAATAAGGAAGAAAAGTATAAATATAAAGGGTGTACCATATGGGGATATTTTTCAACGTCAGACACTTTTATATCGTCGAGTCTGATATTCAAGTACTGATCGATGGATACAAGCACACCCTCAATCGACAAATCGTTTTTTAAATCAACAGTCACTACTTGGCCAACAAGTGTCTTGAAGAAGGAATAGAAGAGCTATTTTCGAAATGATTTTTTTTTTTAAATAAAGTAATTCTAAGTCCTTCGTTTAAAAATGTTGAAATTTGAAGATAAAGTAAAGTATTGTAGAATGATGTAGCGCCATTTACCATCTTTTGTGTATAATGAAATTGTTTTGTTCTTCTGTATGATTGTTATCCGAAATTGGTTTACAATTAGATTTTTGTAAGTTTTAGTTGTTTTGTTTTTCTCCGTTGCGCTCTTGATCCCAGTCGAAGAAATAGATAAATGGAAGTGAATTAAAAGTTAACTAGTGTGGAGATTCAATGTTTTTTTGTGGAAATCTGTGGAATGGAAAAACGAAGGAGTTAGTTCCAGTTTGCAAAAGGTTTCGAATCGACAGCGAACTAATAATAATAATGAGCTTGTTTAACCCCTTTATTTTTATTTTATTTTAAAAAGCAATCTCTGAAAAAAAAAAAAAACACACACACACACACACACACACCCAAATTTCTTTTCTGGCGATAGTTTTAAAGCCGCCATAGTTGGTTTGCTAGTTATTATCAGGAAGCGTTTGCTAACTTGTAATTATTATCCATTCTTATTAGTTAAAAGCAAATACCTAATTTCGTTATATCTGCCAATAGAAAATGTGATTATTATTGGGGGTAGATATTTAGCTACTGTTATGAATTTGATTTGTGGTCCCAGACTCAGTTAGTACCATCGAGTCTCCGTATGAAAAATCGCAAGAGACAATACCACGTATCCTATTGGAGGAAACCGTATAATGAAAGAAAACACTGGCAACACGAAAAAAGGTTAAAGAGTTGTGATATATTCGGTCTTTTTTGAAATAAATATAAATATATTTGAAATATCAAGTTGAAATAATTGAATGAAAAGTTGGTTCCATAAGGGTTTACTCTTTTAGAATAGCTAGCTCAAAAACAGGCGAACAATGGACGATTTCGATGACTTTGAAGATTTTCAAGACGCAAGTGAGGTGCAATATGCGGAGTTCGATCTACCATCTGAAGATACTGCCTCTGAAAAACCCGAAACAGATGTTGAGCCCGAGAATGGTGGCCAGAAAATCATAAAAGAAATGAATAAGCTTTTTATGAAGACCGATTTCACTGCTCAAGATCTGATTTCTGCTGTTCATTCAAGTGCAAAGATGGTGGGAATCGAAATCAACAGCCCCATGAAACCAAAAAAGTAAATTCCTATCATTTTTCCCAATTATTTCCTACTATCTTTTTAATTTAGTCTTCTCTATACTTTCACTACATAAAAAATTCACAATTCTTCTTGACGTTGCTGATAGAGTAGAGTTCCCTAAGGAAATCTTCATATCAGATTTGTTAGAAAATCCCAGAAAATACGATATAAAAACAGTACTAAGTAAATTAGAAGAAATATCTGCAACTTTCGAGAAGCCGGTTTTCAACGAGCAAATTCTAATCGATATATTATCAGATTCAATCGGGCTAAACACTTTCAATGTAATAACCCATGATTTTTATCTAAATTGCTTGTATTTCATTGTTGTTATTTTTTTATAAAACTTTTTAGAAAACAGATGGAGTTCCAAAGAATAAAATGGAAACGAGCACGAATTTCGATGAATCTAGTGCTGAGCCTTCATTGGCCCAAGAACATTCACTCGATTCTGCTACTACTAAAACTAGATTATCTGCTGATTTATTAATGTTTGATCCCTCTAACACCGGAAATCAGCCAGAATCAGAAATAAAAGAGCCCCTAGCTGAACAAAGTGAATACACTAAAGATCAGATTAAGCAGATAGTTGCCGATAGTGATATTGCATTGCCCAGCTTGCAAGTGCTCAAATCCGCTATGATTTCGCTAAATAGGTTGATTGATGAAGCACAGCTTGAACAAAAGAGTTTGGAATCAAGCTCAATGGCATTCAACCAAGCTATTCAAGGTCTCATCGACCAGGCTGAGCGGATCAAACTGGAGAACAAAACTTCCTCTGGATCCGGTCCTTCACCCACCAGCAAACAGACCAGCCGGTTTGGTTTCTTGACTAAAAGAGGGAATTCGTGAAAATCACACAATGCACCCTCACATTTTTTATTAACCCTTAGAGTGCCTCATGTTAAATTGCTTGATTGATGGGCGTCCTGGTTAATCATTATTACAGAGTTCAACGTGTCCTGCTATTTAGTCGCTTTCTAGATCTCTTCTGAGTATGCGTTCCGTCTCTTAGTGACCAGTTTTTTAATTCACCATCAGGTCAATCAACCAGTTTTAATTATTCCAGGGTCAAAACTCATTTGCATATCTTGGCTTCTATTAATTGGATATTTTTATAAGATTAACCAATAAATAACACTAATTTGGGGATTAAACATTGATTTTGTAATTCCATTGAATTCAGATTGTGGGCCGTTATGGGATTTGTGTCTTGGAAGGTCTAATTAGTTCCGAAATAGACAAATAAGAATTCCCACCCGGCTATTCTAAACAAATTGAAATTAATATTATTGCCCCTTTTAGGGCCCGCAGTACGTAAAAGGGCCACAATTCTTTGTACTCTTTTCCAAGTTGGTAATTTGTTTAATTTGCTAGTTATCAAATATATAGCTGGGGCTAGCCAAATAGGAACCCGATTATTTTTAAACATTGAAGGGGCCAATCCTTAATACTAATCTTGGCAAATTGAAACCAATTGTTTTTCCTGTTATGGGCGCGATCGTGAGTTAAAACCATCTACCATGGCCAATAGAAGCACACACTGCCTGTCTAAATATTGCAAATGATAATGCGTGTATTGGGTATGTCTTAGGCGAATAAGGAGTGGGCGAATTGAAGGGATAAGATGCACAAGCGCTGAGAAAAGATGGAGGCGCTGGGCAAATCGGGGAGGAGCCAAATAGTGGAACGAAAGGATATGGATGACATGTAAATTCCTATTCCAAAAAAAAAAAAAAAAGAAAAAAATCACACAATGTGGGTTTGAGTCTTACGTAATTGCACTCTTTGTCCCTTTTTATGCAGGAGCCGAATGTGACTAAATGGTATTATTTGAACTTATTCCCTCGTCGCCCACTGCCAACTCGCGTTTAATAAATTTTTTCTAATCTGCAGCTGTGCTTTTTTCCTTTCTTTCAGCTCGCAACTATTCGTTTACAAAATATGCTTTTTGGCTTTATGGTCTCCAAGTGCCGATTATATACATTTTATCTTGATGCATAGAAACATACTCCCATAAACCCTTACCACCTCCTTCTTTAGAATTTGTTATTTATTTGTATTTTGCTACTATTTTTGCTTTAATTCTACAACCCATAAAACAACCCGCCAGTTGCTCCCTCCTTTTCTTTCACTGCCTTACCAAGAAATTATTCTTTTTTTTAAAAAAAAGCTTTATAGAAAAACCGAAAGCTCATAAACCTTCGATCTTAACAGAATAGGCTACAGAATCTCCTTCTTTTATAATATAAAGGTAATTTGAAATGGAAATCAACAACGAGTACGAGGAATATTTCAAAACAGAAGTTTTCTATAACGATTCCGAGAACGAAGAAACTGGTAAGTTTTAATATTTTCCCTTTTAAAGCCTTAATATCCACTATTTGATTCGTTAAACCAGAAAAATCAAAGTTTAAAACTTCAATACTTTAAGGATCATTTAGTTTTCAGCTAATATCTTTTTTTTTCTTGAATTTTCTTAAAGAATACTGGCTCAATGTAGAATCTTCTTTTGAAAAATGCAAAAACCCGGAAATTCTTGAAAAGAAAAAGATTTACAATTATGGGAAAGCAAAACTTGCTGATATTAGAACTCGTTTTGAAAAAGTCAAAACTAAGCTATACGAAACTAAACAAAAGCAACTAGACGATGAACTTGACCAGATTTCTAATTGCACCCATCCCCACTCAATCCTAATTAAAAACAAACTCGACTGCTTGTGCTCAAAAGAACAGGACCGCTTATCTGCCCTTTGCGACTACTCCATCAAGTTCGAACAGTTGCATCTCAAAACTGCTAAAAAATCCATTCAGGATACTTTTCAGGTACGCCCTTTAATTTCCTCGTTTTTTATAAACATCTTTTTCCATCCCCGCCCACCTTGCGGCTTATTTCCATATCTATCACTCTTTGCTCTGTCAATCTTCTCTCATCCTCCTTTTACCAAATGCATATCTATTATATAATACCTTATGCTACTGTTTTACTAATTCTCTTTCCGTACTTAAGCCTTAATTTATTTACACTAATTGAGCCTCTTATTTTTGTGTTGCTCCTCTCTTTTATTTGTTAATCTCATAATCAAAATCCGCATATTGCCTTTTTCTTCTCACTCTACTAATCTCATCTCCAATAGTGATCTATAACTCCTATTTTTGACCATTTTACATTATGGACTTCCCAATTACGTAATTCATCGTTTTTGTACCGTCTATATTACGTAATTGTATCCTCCTTTTATTTACGTCCCTTTCTTCCCTGTGCAACCACTCACATCTCTTCGTTTTACTAATTGCACGCATTATTATTCTCCCCATTTATTAATTTTAACCACCCCCCTATTTTACCGACTTTTTATTGGCTCTTATCATCCCTACATATTATTTTTTCATTATCAGTATCTTTCCTTATTCGTAGTGTATTTGCATCAACTTAACTTTACTTTTTTCCTGAATAGGTCAATAAATATAAAGTTCGCCAATCATTAATTTCGAGTTGTATGCTAAGGCTCTTGAACTTGGAAGCAAACTTTAGAGCTGCACTAAATCCAGATCTCATCCCACACCCCTTCATACATCCTATTGGATCCCCATCTCTAGATACTCATACCAACATAAATCCCTCTATTCCCTCACAGAAAATATCTACCATCGAAGATAATGCTCTTAGATATGACAGCCTCACTTATTTAAAGGCTCTTGACGACTTGTCTGCAAAATCTGATATAGCCTTGATATCCTTTGACCATTCCTCACATTCTCAAACGCCTACTCCCCCAAGAGAAGCTTCAACTCCGGAATCCATCCAGTCTGATCATAATCCTACATTAGATGTTCCCACGTCCCCTCAATCATCAGATATTTCAAATAATGCCATTCAAAAAAAGATTTTCAAAAAAGATATTTGCATTCAGCCAATCTCAGCTCGCCCTGTCTCCAATGCATTTTCCACATGCAACGCTACTGGCTCTAATATTATAAAAACTGAAAAGACTCCCTCAGTACCCAATATCAAATCTGACTCTCTCATCTCTACTACCAATATCCCGAAGAATTTAAACAATTCACTATCAGATATTCAAAACCCCTTTTTTGGAAATATTGGAAACACCAAACCTCCTGCTTCCAAACCTAAAAGCTTTTTACCGGCTCTACCCAAAATACTTTCCGTCCCAGTTGATGCCGATTCAACTCCAACTATTCGTAAACTCGTTAGTGTTATTTCTCCTAAAGTTGTTGATATCTCTCCCCTTAAAAAGAACTCCATTGTTCCTGTTAAATTAAATCCATCCCAAAATAAAGCTTTTACAACTCCTCTAACTCCAGATATCACCAACAATGTCAATCCCATCGACCCTCATCCCAAACCGGAATCTCTTATAAATTCCTTTTCCAATTCTGAAAAAATTAATCCAGACCCCAAACCGCTGGCATTTGTTGGATACCGACCCGCACCTATAAAAAAAGTGGATTCTCCAATTCATTTTGCTGATAAAAATAGTTCTGTTCCTGTAGAATCATCATACTCTTATTCTTCAAAACAGTCCCTTAACGGAACTCCATCAAGCTTAAATAACTCTATAACTTCAAAGAATATCGAAGCATCAAAAGATTTACAGAAATTTTCCCTGAATTCATCCAAAACTGTAGCAATCCCTGAAAGTAATTATAACCCATCAAATTCTTTTGCTGCGTCACAAACCAATAATTTTTCGCCACACCCAAGCATTAAAGAATTTAGATATAATAACGATAATGCCAAACCTAAGAAAAATGTCGATTTATTCTCTGATTTAAAAAATGCAGAGTCTGATCACTCCCTTTTGTATAAAGACTTGCGATTAAATTCGCCATTAGACCCCCCTCAAAATCAGGTTTATAGAAATCCTGAACTCCCTCCTCAGTCATCTCACACACCTAAACGCCAGAATTTTAACAATCACCATTACCAGCAATGGCAACATTCTCAACAACCAGATCCCGACTCTTTCTCACAAGTTGAAACTCGTAAAAATTCACAAAAAGTTCTTAACATTGCCCAGGATACCCCTTTGAGTCACAGCCACCAATCACAAAGCTCTTTCCAAAATTATAGTCATCAACCCCAGAACACTCCTCAAAACCTCAATCGACAACCCCAATATACCCCTACTTATAGTCAACGCTCTAACTCTCGAGCCCTTCAGCACCAACACACTCAACACCAATCTTATTACAATCTCCCCGAAAATGATTACTATCAGCCTCAAGTCTCTCGAAATGTGAATCAAGATTTTCATCAAAGAAATTATCAGTTCCAACAAGAACCTCTTTCAAAGAATGAATTATCAGAAAAACCTCGAAATAACTATCATTCCCACATTGATGGTGTAGAACATATAGATTATTCTGATCGTCACTCAAAAATTAATAGCTATAACAGTGATCCAAATTTTTTTAGAGATAATGACAGAGACTTTGGAAATAAAAATCAACCGTCCATCAATAACGACTCTATTTTCAACAGTACTCTAAAACCGATATCACATGATAATAGTTTATCCTTTAAAAACATAACTTTGCCTCCAATTAAAACAATGGACATTAGCTATAGCCTTGACAAAAAATTTCCTTCTAAAAATCCTCCTATTTCAAAAAAATTCGGCGAATCAATAATTGAATTTAAGGGCCCAAGAGATCTCGGAAATCCACCTGACCCCATTAAACCATCCCAGAAACATATAAACTTTTTGGACAGCGAAAACTATGGATCCCGTCAACATTCAAACATTGCCAATGTTTATGACAATAACTATTCGTATAATGAATACCATCAGCGCCCAAGGAATGATTCTGCCTCAAATATTGTCTCTTTAAGTTCATTTATATCAAATAGCAACCATGCTGATCACGAGAACTCTACAGTAAATAAAATAGAACCTTCCTCTCGCAGGAATGGTACTATGTTTTATGAGAATATCGGCAATCACTCCAATTCAGTCAATTATAGTAGGGACCCCGATCTTAACAATCAATACCATCAAAGAGACTATTATCATCGAATAAATGATGATAAAAAGGTAGGTAGCGATGGTTTGAATAATAGAACCTTTTCTAAAACGGGTGTTTCCCAGAATGACTCGCATACATCTAAAGCTGACAATGCCAATCATAATCTTTTTAACCATCATCCTGGCACATCGGACTTAGATCATAACACAAACAATAGAAAGCGGAACATTGAACATGATCACTATCAATACATCAATGATAGATCATTTCGGTCTGATGCTAATAATTTACCACCAATACAACACGAAGGCTTTGAGTCGAAACCTCAAAAGATCCAAAGGAATAAATACTATAACACAGAGTCTGATTATTTTTACTCTTAATTACTTTTATTGTAAATATAATAAATAATTTTCCCTTTAATCTTTCTTTTTTTTCAATTTTATGTTTTCGTTTTCACCGGTATTAAAGTAGTTTCATTTTTGTTGTTTTGAACTTTATTATTTTTGAATAAATCAAACCCATTTGCAAAAATAATTCCTTTTTGTGGGAGAATACCTCATATGCTATCATTAATCTTTCATATAGTGAAATAACCTCTCACATTCCTATCTTTATATCCATCTCTTTTTTTTTTGACACATCTATTCTGTAAAATGGGTTGACAAACCTTCTCTTCTCTCTCTCTCTCTCTTCAGTTCCATTGTATGGCTAGTCATAGCCTAAGAACTTTTTGAGCTCTAAATTTATCCTATATCTATCCCTTAAACCTTCCAATACACATAAACACACACACACACACACACACACACACA
>LSSL01007701.1:0-25599 GCA_001953115.1 Smittium mucronatum | reverse complement strand
ACTTGCGTATTTTTCTTACTTGAATTTTATTGGCTCTCTTTTAATACCTTAAAATCAACCGATTTGGACCGTGATTTTTCCCACACGGTGTTCGGTGGAGTGCCGTTTTTTGTTATTTAGTACACTTGGTCTGGTATCTTAGTACCAAGTGTCCACTTTTGAGGTTTAATGTTTTGATGTTTACTTTTATGGTTTTAAAACATTCAAATTTTAAAAAAATAAAAAAAAAAAAAAACAGACTTATTATTAATTATTACTTTTAATTCTGAGATAGTTTTAGTTTTAGCCGATGTGAAATATGGAAAAAAAGAGGAGAAAGAATTGAGTAGAGAAATATAGAATTTTAATTTATTATTTTAATACTGAAAGAAATTACAACTGTTAAGTCATAAAAAATTTAAAATTTATGGAAAAAATAAGCCTGTTCATTGAGAGCTTGAATCTTTTTCGTAAGCTAATCCTATCAATTTAGCCTTAGATTCTTCGTCAAGAAGACCAAGAAGCATTGATGCAGCCTCCAAAGCAAAACCGGAATTCTTGGTAGCCAGTTCCTGAAGTTCAGTTAGCTTTTGCTTTTTAGCAATTATGTTGACCTTCTTTATTAAATTTGAATAATTGCTCTCGTACCATTCCCACATTTCTTCGTCATTACACTCCCAAGTTTCTTTGAAAAGATCGGTACTCAATATTTGTTTTATGGTAGCAGGATCCTCATTCTTTGTTTTCTCATTAATAAACCACATTTGTAAATATTTTATTTGTTCTTCGCGACTAAAGGTGGGGTTCAATTTTTTAATCTCAGATCTTAAACGGTCTTCTACCAATCTTCTTCTAAGACGATGATAGAAATATTTACGAGAGGTTTTCCAATCAAGAATTTTCTTGATAGTCTTCTTTGCTAACATACGACCAGGGCGATCATGAAGATCAGCAAATCCAACTGCAATCTGAAGATAAACAGGGTATAGAATTTTAACCCTTTGATCAATCTGAGATTGAATTTTGGGCTTTTCTTGAGCATCTGCTTCGTGTAATTTCTGTTTTAATGATTTTAAAGTACCGTCAAGTCTATCCATTGTTTCGATAATCTTTGGTTTTCTGTATTTAATCTCGACAATGCCTTCAGGCTCAATTACGCCACCTCTGGATGTTGAGTCGGCATACATCTCCATAACATCGCTGTTAATAGATGAATCCAAGACTACCCATGCACCACCTCTAAGCTCACCATTAGGAATTATGTACACAAAGACTGGTTGGCGATATTCAGTGAGAGCATCGACAATATAGGATCCAAATTTAAGTATCTGTTCATACATATCACGCTGACCACCAGAAAAACCTCTCCAGTTGGCAAATATAAACAAAGGCAATCCTTCGCCGTTGTTAAAATCTCTTATAGCTTGTGATGTCTTAAATGCAGAATTGGGGTACCATACACCTCCAGCCTCCAACAGTACTTGTTCTTGAGATGATGCATTTGCAGGATCGGCTGCAACGATATTTTCAACAGTACGAGTTTCAACAGCAATAACACCCGTTGGGATACCTCCCAATCTGGCTCTCCCAGTGACTACGGTTCTGGCCCATCCGCCTAATACTTCAACGAATGATTTGCTATCAAAAAACCCGGGCTGATAAACCCCATTAATTTCAACCCCGGCAAGGAAATGTCTTGGATCACTGGGTCCCTTTGGAGGGGTGTAACCAACGGCTCTATCAATGGGGTCCCAAGACAACAATGAAGCTGGGACGATTGGAGCACCCTTATATGGAGGAACGAACGAAAGCCAGCGCAAAATTTTATTTATACCTACGAAATCGTCCTTAGCAGTTAAGTGAGTAACTCCATTTTTGTACATTATCTGGGTTCCACCGAGCTGGAGATTTGAAGTATAAACTTCACGACCTAGAACTTTGTTGAGTGCGTTATTTCCAGTTAAGATAATAGGATGACCTTCATTTTGGATAGTTCTCTGACCTAATCTTACAAGGTAAGCACCAATGCCCACAGATCTACTGGTGACTAGTGTGATTGTAAAAATGTCTTCGTAAGCTCTGGAAGTTTCTCCTGCTATGAGACCAGATCCCATAAGGTTCTCGACACCCAAAGAATCGGATATACCAATGATGGCTGTTAGTTTGTGTCTGATATCTCCGTCCGGACCCGTAATTTCCTCTGTGAGGACGGCTGGTGCCTTTTCTGTGGAAAGCCCGTCTAAATATGCCTTACCCTTATCATCCAAATAAAGATAATTAAACCCTTTTTCGGGGAAACTGGGGTCTATGAAATCCGATTTAAATATATCCCTAACCTCCTCTGCCAAACCAATGCGGGCTCCGGAGTTTGCTGATAAGTAAATTCTAGGAAGACCATTAGCACGGGCATAGGCCGAAACTTGATAAAAAAATAAATCTTCATCAACACCAAATGAGCCAATTTTGAAAGTAATATCGTTGGCTATTACAACTATTTTTCTACCAGTTGGGTTTTCGGGAGTAAACATCTCAAATAACCATGCCACCATACCGCATCTATTTTTGCCTGGGGGACGAGAAACTTCAATTAATCTAGATTCAGTTGAATCCCAAACGAGTTCCCTTTCATTAAAGATTGTGAGTGGAGGAACAGCCTTGCTATTTTTTTTCTGTATGACTCTCCATTGAACCAAGAGGGCTTGATTGAACAAACTAGGATAATCGTAAACGAACGCTGTTCCCATTTTGTGAGCCTTATAGCGACGGGGTTGTATAATGTCCCGAGTTGTGTAAGGTGTTGAAATTGGTTGGTTGTCCAAGGATCCAGGAGGAGAATCTAAAGAGTGTAAATACCACTCGTTTGAATCTGGATTAACAGTTTCAAGATAGCTTTCAAGTTTAGGAACGAATCCAAGCTCATTAAATATACAAAAGCGAATTGGTGTTGGTGGGTCATTCGGAGAGCCCATCTGAACAGTAAATCTAATTTCAGCAGCAGAAACTCTTAATCTAAACAATCTAGTACCATGGCGTTCCAAGAAGCCACGATATGCAGGCTCAAATTGAGATGAGTCGAGGTCGAAAATGGGTAAAAAGTTGATGAACAAATGATTGCAATCCAAATTTGGATATTTGTCAATAAGAATTTCCAATGAATCCAAAATATCGCTAAGTAGCCTGTCGGTTTCAGAAATCAAGTAATCGATGGTTTGGACATTGTTTTTTAGAGTGCCCTGCCTGACAAGAGCTCTGAGGAAAACTCGAGTATCAGTAGGATCCTTTTTACTAGTTCCAATATATGTGTGGAAATGGTGACCACCATCTAAGTAAGGCACGATGTTATAATTTGACAATCTAGAAAGTTCTAATTGATAAGCGAGAGCTGGTTCGATGTTCCTGATTGTAGTATTTTCACTAAAATCGGTGTTTTCTGAATATGTAAAGCTAGAGGGGTGGTTTTGATGACAAGAAAGTAAATATGTTACTCTTCGAACACCATGCTTTCTTAATAAAGTCATATAGGATTTTGTAAATTCCTCAAGAGTTTTTGCCCAAAAATCGCTATCGATTTGTAACTCGTCAAGGACCTGAAAAGCAATATTAAGAACATTGCTGAACTTGGGTTTGAACGGCTTAGAATCTGGTGATAACTGCTTATCTTTGGTATTTATGGATGACATTGGAGTAAGACTAGACTTATATTTAGAAAAAGATGAAGTAGAGGTATTTCTGCTGTGTATGGGGGATGGAGTAGCACTGCCCCGATCAGAAACTAGAGGTAGATGGTTTAACACCAAATCAAACCCATCCTTCATGCTATCAAAATCATCAAAGGACGACATAACTCCGTATCTTAGTTTGTCGCTGGCTTCAGTGTTGGAGCTTTCAGAAGCGGTTGTCAAATCTGAAACTGACATAACACGCATCATTGATGATTTCTCCTCCTTTGAAATAGGAGATAATATAGACAATGCATCAGCAGGAAGATAAAAGGCCCATCTAAGTATATATGGCTCTCGGAGATCGGTTATGTATTCAACATCTGCTATTGAATAAATGTGATAAGCTCTACGAATATATGTCTCAATAGAAGCCAGCCTGACCCAATAGGCACGATGATAAAAGAAGGTTTGGAGGACATCAAAAACATAGTAGTTTGAATCTATCAAATTTTTTAAAATATCATACACGGGAGGATGATATTCCAAACCACGACCATAGACATACTCAGAAACTGATGCAGTTAAAATCTGCTCCATTTGACGTTCTCTCTCTTTGAGCGATGGTACCTGTGACTCTATCAGCAAACCTCTAGCCTTTAAAGCAACTTTACTGCATTCAGATGAAGTGAGACTAGCAAGACTTTTTACGGCTGCCTCGTATTTGAAGTCAACAAAATTTGAGTTGGAAGACAAAAGCTTGTTTATCTTCATTATGCCGTAAATAAGATTAGAGCTGTTACGAACCCCTGCATGGCTTCTGAGGCATCTAATCAAATCAGGAGTATTCTCACGACTAAGAGATCTGATCATCTGAATAGCAGTTTCTTCGTTATCCTTGCTAGAAAACAAAGTTTCGTTGTTATAATACTTGTTAATCAAATCAGTATAAACAGTGTATTTATAAGATTTAAATCCATCGATGTACAGCTCAGACGTATCAGATATGGTTTTAACAGATGATGACAATGCTGGAAGCTCTGAGATATCAACGCTTTTAAGAGCTTTATCGATAATACTTAAAATCTTTTTAGCAGGAAATTCTTCATTATGTTTGGAAGCTTTTTCCAGCTCATAAAGGATAGAGTTCTCAAGAGATTGGGGGATTCTACTTTTCATAGCAGAAAGCATGTCATTAATGATTAGGTACGGTACCTCTGGATTGTTTTCAAAAATATCAGACAGTTTATGCAAAGTATCCATTACAGGCTCAGTTTCGTAGAAGCCATCAAGTATATTATTCAACTTGGCGATTAAATCAGACATTTGCTGATGGGGCTTAGAACTGGGGGGTTTTGGAGAACTATATCCTGGAAGAGGATCAGTAAATAACAAAGCCTTTTTGACCTTGGAAGGATCGTCAAGAGTGAGAGTTCCAAGAGTTTCCCCTGCAGCTATGACAGATCCAGCTGGCTTGATGAAATGTACAATACCCTGTTCGGAGGACAGAATTGGCATTATCATTTTCATAACTTCTATTTCAGCATAAGCCTCACCTTCTTTAACTCTGGACCCAGATTCAACACAGTAACGAATGAGCTTTCCTGGAGACTGAGATCTAAGAATAGTAGGATCGGCATCCTCAAGCAACAAAACAACATACTCGTCAATTTGTAAACGAAGAGAGCCTACTTCATTATGAGTATAACATGGATGAGTAGTACCATTAACTGAAACCAAAATCCCTCCATCGGAAAGAGTGCGCAGTTCAACTTGAACTCTTGAGCCATTAATTTCTAGAGTATACAAATTATCACCAGTCCTAAACACTTTAAATATATATCTGTAGTCCTCATAAATAAACTCCACATCGAAGACGTTTATCAGCTGATTTTTAGTTAACATTTGACCCTTTTTTAATGAGTCAATACACTCTTCATTTAACTTTTTAAAAAGTCCATAAGCTTTACAAGCAGCGCCACAAATAATTGTCAAAAAGGTATCAGGCTTTTCGGATGATAGATGTGAAGAAATCAATCCATCAAGCCATGCTGTGGTTATGTGATTTTCTCTAAAATCGGGTAATTCAAGTAAAGTGATCAAATAACCTATAGTGGTACGGAATTCACCTTGGATGGACATCTCTTTTAAAGATACAACCATAGATTGTCTAGCTTTTTCTCTAGTTTCTCCATAGGCAAAGATATGGCCAAACTGACTATCAGCAAACTCGTGAAGACCACTCCCAGGGGACACAGAGAAATAACCCCAAACATTATTGAAACTTTTAAAGCTTAATGTTTGTAGCGAACCAGAGCTTGGCTTGAATCCAGCTTCTGGGTTTTCGGCGGTTATTCTACAAGCAATTACGTGACCAATGGGTTCAGGCTCAGACTGATTTGTGGGAGTAGATTTGGAGTAATCAAAGTCAAAATCTATTTCAGAATTTCCGTTAACATCAACCCCATACAAGCGCCTGATATCCTGATTAAGGTTGAGAGGTATACCCATAGCAACAAGAAGCTGTGCGGCTGGTAAATTTACACCTGAAACCATTTCAGTAGTTGGGTGCTCAACTTGAAGTCTGGGATTGAGCTCCAAAAAGTAAAATTTATCATCAGATGGAAGGTAAAGATATTCAACAGTTCCAGCACTAACATAACCAACTAATTTAGCAAGGCGAACAGCGGCCTTCTCCATTTCGTTAAAAGTCTTTTTGGGGGCTGCGATTGCAGGAGCCTCTTCGATAATTTTTTGATGTCTTCTCTGAACGGAACAATCACGACCAAATAAGGAAATAGCATTTCCATATTGATCGGCTAGAAGCTGAACTTCTAAATGTCGTGATTCAGAGGCCAATTTCATGATGAATATAGGGGAGCCGGGGACTTCATTTTGACACATTTTAAACATAGTTTCGAAAGAATCCTCGCTATGAGCCATACGAATCCCTTTACCGCCACCACCTTCAGAGGCTTTAATCATTACAGGGAAGCCAATTCTTTTAGCTTGCTCGAGTGCAACATGAAAATCGGAAGTGGTGGCCTTAAGGTAAACATCTTCAGAAACTTCAACGCAGCCCTCGCTGTTTACATAAGTCTCGTCAATTCCGTCACCACTCCAAGGCATGGTGGGTACTTGGGCGCTTTGAGCGACTATAGTAGAAGAAATCTTGTCTCCTAAGGATCTCATAGCGCTTGCAGGGGGTCCGATGAATACGATTTTGCTCTTTGATGCAAGCAGTTTTTCCGGTAAGTGGGGATTCTCAGAGGCATGACCCCAGCCAGCCCAAACAGCATGAGCACCAGTTCTTTCTGCAATATCAACAATCAAATCCACATTTGCATAATTGATGTTATTGCTACCTCCGGGAACTTCAACGTATTGATCAGCCATCCTAATATACTCAGCATTAGCTTGCAAATCTTCGGAAGATGCCATCACGATGAACTTGATGGCTCTGTCATCATTGAAAGTGTTATAGGCCCATTGACGGACACTCCTCATCTCCTTAACTGCGCCTAATCCATTGTTGGCTATCAAAACACGGGTAATAACTGTATGGCCTTTATTTTTGATAACAAAATCACGAACTGGACCTTCTTGGGCAAACTCGATAGAATTACCGCCTAAATAGTAAAAAAAAAAGGTTGTAGGAAAATACAGAGAGGACTTGTAAATATTATGAAATACCAATAAATTTATCTAGCATGATGAATGAAGAATGAAATTAAAAATAAACGGTAGATAAATGTAACGATTGATATTTTTGAGAGTATTCTGGGAGTTAAATAACCAATTTTGAGTAAATGGAAATTCTCAGGTGCTGTAGGAAAATGAAAAATTATTGTTTCTAAGCTAGTCTGCAAGATATGATGCGAAGAGATACCATTTATGTGTAAACAAAACTAGTAGAATTTGGGATACTGGTTGATAATGACCTCCTAAACACTGGGCGTTTACCAAATTACTTGATGTAATAAATAAATGCTATTTCACCGTGAAAAATGCTTGATTTAATAATTATCTTTGTGACTTGATACCAATTGCCCAATTTACTCTTCCAGATCATACAAACTCACGGCTTACATAACAGTTCCCCTTAAAAATAGTGCCCGGCTAACATTCACCCCTCTGGCAAATGCTCTAATGCCATCCCAATCTGAGCAGTTTTAATTTTCATGATCCGTCAATGGAAACTGATATAAATTGATGAAGAAAATTATCGAGTATTTATTGGTTAATGTAAAAAATATGTTTTTGATTAACCAGTAGAATTAACCTTAATCCATTTTAATATAAAATTGGCAGATTTATTGACTAAAAAAGAAAAATCCATGTGTCCCATCTAACTTGAAAATTATTATTGTTGGTCCACACTTATCTGTATATCTGTAAATACTGCAAAACATCCAATCATCGATTCTCAAATGAAATTATTGGACATTATTTGAGTTTGCTATGTATAATGATTTACTCTAGTCTTTTAACATTAATTTGCCATATAATGTTTGTAGATAAGGCAAGTGCAATTTGAATGAGTTTGATTGACAAACCCCAGCTCTGTTATCTTTTTTCGATGCAACCTATGCCAAATTAGGATAAGGAGAAAATTTCGTAGATTAATTAGGATTTGGGATATTATTCATTAACTCTTTTTTCCACAAAATTCATATTCCATCCAAATTCGTATAATTCGAAAATACAACCGGTTTATTTAATTCCATTCAAGATGCAAGTAGGATAAATAATTCAATGTTAACATTGAGGGAAAATATGTTCATTTTTGTGCCGACGGTCCTGAAATAGTTAATGCACTCGTAGTACAAAAAAATTCCGAATAGCTATGCCTATAGATAGCCCACACTACACACTCTTCATATCAACGGGACTGTTACATCTTTTTCAATTCAAATTTGAAAAAACTCGCTAATGATATTTAAAAAGCAAAACAATTAACTGAAAAGTTTATCGATTTGAAAAATAGAAAAACGGAGCTTTGAAAAAAGGCTAACATAATAAAATGCGAGATTCTTTTGAAGGCTAGACTTTTTTTTCTTATGTAAACCATTGGCTACAGAAAATTTTAGTCACTTCAAGCCAATATAAATGGAAAAAATGTACTTATCCTAATAAATTTTCAACACTTTTCCAATAGATGCTTTCTTTTTTTAAATCTATACCGCAGTTTAACCAATAATTTCGTCTTGTTATTAATGCTATATTTCCAAATTAGAAAAGTAGTAAAAAGTTAGTAGGAAAGCGTCTGCTCTCAAAGAGAATCTCCCAAATAAATTGAAATAGGGTGAAACTAATAAAATTAATCCAAATTAAATATGTTTATTACAGTGCCAATAAAATTAAGTCAAATTAAATATGTTTACTACATTGTTAAATAAATCAAATTAAATATGTTTACTACAGTGTTAAATAAATCAAATTAAATTAAATTTGTTTATGACAATGCCAATAAAAGCAAAATAAATTAACAGCTATTTGTTAAAAAGTAAAATTGATTTCAAATGAGATTCTCTTAGAGAGCGGACACTTTCCTACTAAATTTTTACTACTTTCCTAATTTGGAAATACGGTGCTAAGATGAAAAAATATTGTTATTGGGTAATTCAAATTATATTTTAGAGGCTAATTTTCTATTGGTAAAATGTTGAGATTTTATTAGACCCGGTTTGTTTTTCTATTTTAATTGGCCTGGCTACAAGTAAATTAATATTTAGCCAATGGTTTACACAGTAAAAACAATTCTGGTCTTGAAAAGAGTCTCCCAAATAGAGCAGATTTGCCTTCTAAAAACCTAAAGATAATTTGGTGAGAAGGTTTTATCCCTTTCGGGGCTAGTGTTACAAAATTGAACTTATTTTTCATCAATAAAAATGTTTTAATTAAAAAATAGCTGTAATTGGCTTATTTCTGCCCATACTTAATACAATATTTTCCATACCACAAATATAAATTCAGTGAATTTTTTGGCTCGTGAAGGGTTAAATCACCTCCACCACTGGGTTTGCTATTTAACCCTTTCGCAACTGATTGACTAAAACGAGCCAGCTCTTTTTTTTTTTCAATGCTATCATTGCCTTTTTGATTTAAACTTGAGAACGTCTCACATTCCAGTAGCAACTTTGTTGAAATTTCCAATTAGGATTTTATCAATTTTAAAAAGCCAGGATACTTATCTCATAGTGACAACGAGAGAGAGAATATTGGGTCAATAATGATGAATATTATTTTCGATTTTTATTTTTATTTTATATCAATTAATAAATCTCTTGAAGATGTATATTTAGGAGATTATTTGAAAAATAGGAAGTATTATTTGCAAATCCCCCTTATTTTATTTTAAATAAATAATTCCAGTTGTGATAATCTGCTGTTTATTTAGTTACAGTTTTAAAGGTTATGGGGGTTCGGGGTTGGAATATATACATTAATAAAAAATTTCCTGATTTTGGTAGTAATTTAAATTATTCTCAATAATTTCTTTGGCAAATATGACCCCATATTCCTTAAATTAAGATTATATAGATTATATTTAAAAGTTAAAATAAATTTGAAGCGCATAGAACTGGAGCTTATTTATTTACGAATATCCTATTATACCTTTTAAAAAAATGTTTATAAAATATCTAAAATCTAACTTTTATGATCCTGAAAAAAATTGCCCCATATTTGAAGAAATTTCCTCACCAAAAAAAAAAAACGAACCAATAAATAAAATAGATAAAATAGCGCGCAAAATATCCAATTGATACTCGAATGACTTATTCAGATAATTTTCGGTAGACTTAAAAATGTAAATTATATTTTTCATGAATTTCAAATGAATTAAAAAAAGTGGAATTATTGTGAAACGTATTCAAAATTTATAAAAATCTACTAAATTATAGCAATAATAAATATGTTATAATTTCATTGGAATTTCCTATTTTCGGGCTAAGAGAGGTAAGTGATTATAAATTCTAATTCACTAAATAACAGTTCATAAAATCAATCGAAAGATCAAAATATGTACATTTCATTATAAATAAAAGAAAATTTTCTGAGAAGAGTATATATTTTATGTGTGGTTTTGATTATTTTTTGGCGATTTTTATTTTTAAGTGATTTCTATCCTGATTTTTTATAACATTTTTTTATTGGGATAAAAGCTCAATTAATTTATGCTTTTATTAAATACATTTTTATTTGTAACTGAGTTATTTAATGGAAGCTTAAACTATCTGAATTAGTTTTATGTACTAATTTTTGGGGTTTATTAAATAATCACTAGACTCTGGAAGTTACGAATTTCAAAGAAAGAACTCTCATATTCAGTGTTTTTTTAAAAAAAAAACTCATTATCCTTAGATTTTTATACAAGTCTTAATATATTATTTATACTATTATATTTACTCTAATAATCTTGATATTAAAATTGAAATTGAAACGAAATTGATCAGATTTTTTTATTTTAGACCCTTAAATATTAATATAATATGGAATGAAAATATTAAACTACCTTCATCTTTTGAAAATATTTTGTACTGGTTTAATCTATAAGATTAGATTAAAATAGAACAGTCTTTAAAATTTCTATAAAAATAAAAGAAATAAAAAATAATATCATAAAAGAAACGCTTAAAATAATCAAAAAATGTACTTTCCTGGTAACAATTTTTTATTAAGATAACGCGATTATTTAAAATTTGAAGGGTTTATGCATTAATCACCTCTCAATCGAGTTAAAATCAAATGTAACTTAGTTTATTTATTTAAATTGTTATATAATCAAAAATTTGAAAATTATAAATAAACTGATACACTATTAAAATTTTCAGAAATATGTCAAAAAATACAGCTTTTTTCATAAATTCATATTTTTTGGCCTAAAATAATTTATACCAATCTATTTCAGAACAGATACAAGATTTTAAACCCGATTTTTTTTTTTTTGTAATAATGTTCTAAATATAAGAGGTGCCATTTAATTTAAATTTTAAATTTAAATTTTTCATAATTTTCATATTTTATAAATATCAATCCAAATAATTGGTAGAAATATTTCAGATTTTAACAGAAATTCAATTTTTGGATACCATTATTAACCTTTACTTAATGTTAAAGATTGATTAGATTTCAAAATAACCAATAATTATATATATTGAGATACATTTGGAACTATATTTCTGGTTAAAATAATCATCGACTTAAAGTATATTTTAATATTTTAACACATTCTTAAACTTTGAAATTCGATTTCTTAAAAAGCTTTCAACAATTCAAATTTAAATTTTTAATTGAAATTTTAAAATATAAATCCTTATAGTAACACCGGCATCACAATTTCTATTAAAGATATTAAGATCACTTGGATCTAAGGCAAAACTTTAGGTTCAAAGCTATCCCTCAGTGAAGACAAATTCTAATTTAGATTAGTATTTTTATTTTATTGGAACAAAAGAAAATTCGGCTAAAATTTTCAATTATTCAATCAATTAAACGAATGTATTAATATAATAAAAATTATCGGTTCAATATCTTCGATTCGATAACCATCAAAAAGCTATCAAACCCACTTTGAAATCAAAATAATTAAAAAATAAAAAAAATCGCCTGTAAATAAAAACTATATACTGCATATAAATATTTTACATGGATTTCAACCCTAATTAGATTTGATATCTACGTATATTTGATCATTACATGGATTTGACCTGATTTAACTAAGAGAAATATTTGATTATTATTAATTTTTTTGAATAAAGATTTAACCAATAAAAATTTCGAGAGATCATTATAAATTTTTGTTGTGTTCAATTATTTATGAATAAGCTTTTCAAAGGGGATTTCATTTATTTCTGGTCAAAGACAAAAAAAAAAATAAGTCTATAAATCCGAATAAGACTAGATAATTTTCATGCAATTTTTCAAAAAAAAATTATTATAGTGATTTAAATGATACCCATATTTAATTGATTTAATTGCCTTTATAATCTAGAAAATATATTAAAATTCCAGTGGGTTGGAAATTATTGTAAAAATATAGCTCCCATGTATTTTATTGGATGTAAATGCTAAGTAATATTTAAAGAAAATATGTTGGATTTTTCGATGATCTAGATATAAACTAAATCCAAAAATCTCAAAGATAGATTATAAGAGATGGAATTGTTATATTCCTCTTTTATCCAAGTCAAAATTATAAAAAAATTTAAAATTTAATACTCGAAACAACCCACTTATTATATTTTTTACAGTTTATAATCTAGAAAACAGATATCTAATGCAGTTTTTAAATATTATAGTCTTTAAATACAAATCTTTATGTTAAAATTTTTGGGTTTTAAAAACATAAAAATTGCATTTAAGCTTCTTTAATGGGGCATTTTTCATATTCTAGCGTTTCTAGAACGTCGTAGGGCATATATTATACACAAAAAATAACTGGTAGAGAAAAAATTGGGGTTTAATTTTATCATTAATTTCTATCAATTTTGAAACGAAATCTTTAATCTTACTACTAGATTTCCACAAAATATTCTGGGTAATGAGTTAATTTTTTGTTTGAAAAATACAATATCAAAATATATGTCATATGGTAATTTTTTATAAATAAAAATTAATTATTAAATAAATATCTCTAAAAATATCAGTGTATAATAAATCCTACCGCTGTCTCAGTAATATTAAAATTAGGAATACAATTTTCCGTTTACTGAAAAAAGAATTTCTTAATTAATATTGAAAAAAAACTACATTAACATTTAAAAAACACCTAATTAACGTGATTTGAATTAATTTTATTGGAAAATTGGTTATATAAAAAAAATTATATATGTCTGAATCCCTTTTTATATAGCTTAAATAATAAATTTATATAGTGAAATGCATTTCAGAAATTGGTACCTAGTTCATTTATTGAAATTTTATCTTTTACAGGAAATAAATTAAATCCCTCTTTGAAAATCTTAGTCATAAATAATTGTACATAATTGAAATTTACAGTGATATAACGAAAAATTTACAGCTTGGATATTTATTTAACTGAGTTAATAATATCAAATATACGTAGGAATCGAATCTACATAAAATCTACATACATACATACATACATACATCAGATGAAACTGAGGAAAATATCAAGTAATTTTTTATTAAAATTTCATGAATACATTTGAAGAAATCATTAGCTAAAAACAAAGAAAAAAAATCAATAGATATCGATTTATACTAAATATAAATTCCTAAAAACCAAATAAATAAAATAAAAAATTGATTGGAATTCTGATTATAATTAACTATGAAAAATTTTCATATTCTATTCTCAAAAGAAAGCTCAAAAAACCTGTGAAGAAAACAGATATGTGCCCTAAATGAAAGATGCTTCAAATAAATAATAAAAACATCAAAATAACGTTAATCCCATGAAATCCTGAAAATCATAAGAAATTTTTTGATTAAGTTTAAATTTATATATATTTCGAAAAATAAAATAAAAACCCACAGCTATAGCTATATCCATTAAATAATAACCTTAAGGGTTTAGTAAAAAAAATAATCCTTATTATTATCTAATTCAAGAGAAAATTCAAACAGGTGTAGTCCTATAAATAATAAAAAATTGTTTATAAAAAAACTTTAGATATCCAGTCTGTAATTTTCAACTATATACTTATAAAATTCTGGAAATTTTGCAAATATAAGATAATTACCCTTTGAAAATACTAAATAATAATTAAAAATATACTTGAGATTTTTTAAATGAGCTAATGAGAAAAAAAAACACTATGAAACCAAATAAAACATATTCTGTTCGACCCTGACCCGAATTCCATATCTTCTGAGTTTTCATTTTCGGTCGAATAAGAGTTGAGAGATTAATACAGAAATATTTCTTTGATATTTTTTTTATTTGGTATCAAATTAAAGCATAGTATATGGATATTTTGGCGATTTTAATATATTAATAATTTAATAATTTATATTAGTATTTTTTAAATAATTAATTAATTGAATGATAGGTTTGATTCAGAGAAGACTTGAAATGATTATGCTTATTAGATATTTCTGAAATTTAGAATGACTTTTATCAAGTTTTCGACAATTTTCCGAAATTGATTTTAATAGATATCCACAAGTTTCTAAAATATATTTACACGCATGTTATAGATGTCTAACTAGCTTACATTATATCAGGGGTTTTGCCGAAAATTATAAACCATTCACTTAATTATCAATTTTTTGGAAGGTATATTCACATCAAAGATAATCACTTTAAATTTTTATGATTATAAAATTAAATAAATAAATATTAAAAGAATAAAAGGATATTTTCCGGATTAGGAGAATATAAATTTTCGATAAATAAAATTGGTGATAAGGTTAAATTAGTTATATACCAAATAAATATATTTTTATTTTATATATATTTATATTTTAGCAGAGGAGAAAATATTATTTAGATAACATATATTTAAAAGAAAAAAAAATGTATATATCATTTTATAAAATTTTGGTCAATTTGGGGGGGGGGGGATTATTTTTAATAATGTGCTATTTAAACCTTTGCTTTTTACTGAGGCAGAATACTAATATTAAAAAAACTATTTCCTAAAAAGCCAGAATATCAGTCTTTAGATAAAAAAATTATAATTAGATTTTTATACTTTCACCAGTTTATTAATACCTAGATAAAGATATTTTCTATAAGAATGCATATTATTTAAATACATTTTCATTCCAAATGAAAAAAAGCATGGTTTTTCCATATAAGGAGATAATTAATTAAATAATTAATTTTTTATGCCATTAATCTAATCATAAAAATCCCAAAAACTTTACCTCTGTTTCAAAAATTTTGTCTTGAAATTTAATTTTTGGTATAATAAAACTGTATTTTTTTATTTTAAATCCAATCGAAGGGTATTTCAGGAGAAAATCTGTTGAAAATATGATAGCTTTAAATATAAATATAAATTTAGTAGTTTAGATTTTGTATCATTAAAATGGTTTTGATAGAGTATTTTTAGCTTCAACCAAAAAATTATATAAATTGTCAATTATTATGATTGAAAATAAGATATTTTATCATATAAAATACCAAAATTTTCCAAGTAAAATTATATTTAACAGAAATAGATATATTTCAAATATCCAAAATAACTTTATCTACAATTAAAACTAAAATTTATAAAGCTAACAGATTTCTTTAAGTATAATTATAAATCAAAATTTACTGTGTAAACAAATAAATCTAATATTGATTGAAATTTGAAAATTTTTTTTAAACCAAGAAAAGATATAAATATTAAAATATGACACAAATCAGTTTATTTTTTTAAAAGTATATATTTAAAATCCTATTAGACATAGTTATTACCTGAAAAACTATTAAAATTTTTTTAAATAACAATCAAATGCCCAAAGAAAAAATTTTATGCAAAAATATACGAATACATGTGTCTAAAATATAAAGCCAGATTAAATATTTAGGATTTTTAATTAAAAAATTGAGGATAATCATTTTAGGATCATCTAATATCCATTTTATTGGGATAAAATTTTTTTATAAAATGAATCCATGTCTCAAAATATCAATTTTTAACTCAATACTCCGGTATTTTTCTATAGTATTTTATATCATGAATTTGCAGCATTTTTTTTTTATCTTTTTAATTTTATTTTATCGCATCGGATATTATTCTCAGTTTTTTTTTAAAACCTTTTCATCATAAATTATAATAAAATTATATATAATTGTATTTATGTAAATTTTTTCTAGCTCGGAGTTTTTATTTAAATTTTTTTAAAATGTTACAAAACATATTTAGAAAAATTTAAAAAAAATTATAAAAATTATAAAAAATGTCTTATCTTACCCCCCCCTCCCCGCTGCTCTAGCGGCTCCTTACTCACTGTGCATTGATTCAAGGATAATAAAATTGTAATTTTTATTCAATAATTGATATATTATATTAATAAAAAAATTTCAAATTTATAGAAAAAATTACACTGAAAGTTGATAATTAATCTTTTTATTTATCCAAATTAATTTTTTTTCCAGAAAAATTATGTGAGAAAAAAGATAAATATCATCCTGTTAATTATTATAGCCTTTTTAATCAAATTTATACCACATTTAAAGATCAAAGAATATTTGGGCTAATTTTTTTTAAAAAAATATATTCTCCTACTCCAGTATATTAAGACAACCTTTAAAAAAGTGCTATATATTTTTTGACCCCGTTTTTTTTTATTATGAATAATTCTTTTATTCAACACATCCTAAATGTAATATATGATCACGATAGACTTTAAATCATATTCTTTATTATTTTTTTCAAAATATTTTATCTCAAATAATTCGGGGACTTAATTATTTTACAGCAAATTTATAATTTTAAACCCAATTTATTTAGCGAAAAAAGCAAATTTACATTGAAAAATTCTGATTTGGAAAAATCAGTAACTCTTTTTAAATTTAAAAAATTAATAACATAGTGAAATGATTATATATATTTAGCCTAAATATTACGCAGAAAAAAAAAACTGGTATTAAAAAGAAAATCCTGTAAATTTTGAGTAAATTTTTATTATTTCAGTTTATTTTTTTGTAAAAACAGATTTAATTTTTAAAATAATTAAAACAGATTATTCCCTAAAAAATTTTAAGCGTCTTTCGAGCGATAATTAAAAACTTTCATTAGTAAAAATTTATAATTTTTTTTGATGAAAATTGGTGGTTTACGTTTGCATAAAAATATTCAAAATGCCTAAAATTATATAAATTGTAAATCAATAAATTTCTTTTAATCCAACCTCGTAATATCGATAGATTAAAATTATTACAATTGAAAAATTTTGTTTAAAAATAAATTCTGCGTAAAAAAAAGAATAAATGGAAAAAATCCAAAAAATCCCCATTAAACTAAATTATAATTATTAATAGAATTTCTAAAAGAAATTATCGCAATTTTTTATTTATCTCTTTAAAATAAATAAATAAATAAATTCATATTTGAAGTTAAAAACATGCAAAAAAACAATTTTAGTAAATACAGGTCTATTAAAATTTCAGGCTAAATAATTTGAAAAAAATACTGCTGTTGGATTATGACAAGCATAAAGTCTTAAATATCTGGACTTTTGGGATTTATTTACATAATAAATGTGTTTTTTTATTTTTATTAATTATTTCAAGGAAAAAAATAGTAATACTTATTTCATTAGTTTTTTTTGAAATAATCGCGTGTTAAAACCAGAATATTTTCTATTTTTATTCCAATAAAATATCCTTTCCTTCCTTTTTTTATTATTTTATATTTTTTATTATTAATATTTTTTAATGTTTATAATTTTCTAAATTTTACAAAAAAATACTCACTGATACTAACTTGTAATCTTGTGTTTAAAATTTTTATTTTTTCATATTCTAGTCGTACCGGATACCTTTAAAAAAACATAATGAAGAATAGCTGACCGATTTGAAAGAATTTTTGGTAAAATATCGAGATTTTTATGCCTTCTCTGATATTATTTTATTTTTTAATTAATTAACAAAAAAAATAAATAATAAAACGAATATTCACAATAAAGTTTTTCATATTATGAATTAGTCATATTTTTTCTGTATTAATATATTTAAATCTAAAATAAATTGTATAAAGCTTTTATAAAATAAAAATTAAATAATAAGATTTAAATATACTTAATAAAATATTTTATTATTTTTTTTTCAGGTTGTTTTTTTCTTATATATACCTGATATAGATAAAAAAAGAGAAAGAAAGAAAAAATAAAATACAGTAAATAAAACGTTCAAGGATATTTTAATAAAGTGGTACTCCGCTTTAGTGCTCGCCCCACATGAATTTCAATTATGAAAATATTATTTTTGCTATGTAATAATTACTTTTAAAATTTTAATTGATATAAAAAGTATCAAGACGAAGAGATATTGGATTGTAGCAATATTTTTATTAAGATCACAATTTTTCCTAGATTTATGTTTATCACTTAAGTTATGCTCTACTTTACCAGTTATTTGCTCTGCTATATATTATATGATTAAAGCCCTTGCTTATATTAAACGATTTTTTGTGCGATATTAACGCCATAAAATAATTGTTTAAAGCTATAGTTGTTTTTTATAAGTAGGTTTATTCATATTAGAATAAAAACCCTAATTATAATAATAAACATTAAGCGAAAAAATAATAAAATAAAACATATTCTGACTGTTATTTTTATTAATTAAATTTTAAATCAGAACAATCCGGGCATGGAAGATTTTGTATGTATTTTTTAATTTAATAACATTATTTATATATTTATCGCCCAAAATTCCTTTGTAAATTTATAAATATTTAGCTAATTTACTAAAAATGAATTAATAAATTGTCGCGTTAATTCTTTATTTAAATTCAAAATTATAATAGCTAAAAATTCTAGATTTTAACACATTTTTTTTGAATGTTAAGATTTTTTTAACATAAATTTATTTGAAAAAAATACTGAAAATTTAAAAACATGCAAAAAATGAATAGATAGCTGATTTTTTTACAAAAGAAACGATTTAAAAGATATAAGACATTCTATAAAATGTAAATAATTTTATCTTTGATAACTTTTCATCAAATATAAAGATCTTTTCATTAGAAACACCTACTAATACTTCCGTATATACTAGGCTATAATTCAAAGGTAAGGGTCTTTCTCTATTTAAGCTGCTATCTAAAATGGTATTTTTTTATCACATATCCAATAAATTTAGAAAATCATACCAGTTCTAATAAAATTTTTGACATTTTTTTAGAGAGTATTTATTTTGTGACCAAATTTCATATTTATAAATAAATGTATAGTTTACTTAGAGCCAAATCGATAATAAAAAATTAGTAATGAATTAATAGAGAATTTTAATTTCTGAAAATAATCTCCAATATATAAAATATGATTTTTTCCCTTTTTTTCATGCTAGATATATTTTAAAAATAAAATATATAAAACCTGTTTCCAAATCTATCTTCTTTTTTTTTCAATTTACCTAAATATTTTACTGAAAAACTATTAATAAGAGTGTTTTATTGTATGCTCAATGTTCCGAGAGTTGCAATTATTATAAAAAAATTAATGTATTTTAGGCGAATATTAATATGAAACATGCCCAAAAATGGATAAATTATTGGAAGGGGTGGGGGTTCAGATTTATATAACGCGATTTTTTATAAAGAGGAAATAAAAATTATAATAATTTTGGAAAAAAAGAAAAAAAATGATGTATTGATGTATTTATTTTGATTAAAATATTTAATGTGCTGTATTTAATTTTTCTTCTAAATAAATATCAACTTTAAACCAATTTCAAGTGGATACAGAAACGTTAAAGCAGCGGAGGGGTGTAGGATGAGATATTTTTCAAGAAATCTACATTTTTTTTAAAAAAACTTAAGTATTTTTTTTACCATTTTTAACTGTTTAAATAAAGAATCCGGGCTAAAAAAAATAAACTAAAAAATTAAAATTAAAATTTTTTTTTTTCTATTTGAAAATTCTAAAGGAATTTAAACTGATAGGATGTATTTAATGCTTTTTTTTAAATTGGTTAAATTTTCAAAAATATTCCAACTCTAGATTAACAACTATTATGTAATATAATATTGAAGCATAAAATTTTTTATCCATCATTGAATATCGATGTTAATAAAATTTATAAAAATATAATATAAGGAAGGGTACAATAAATAATTTAATGATCTATAAAATAAGTTTTAAACTGCATATCTAATTAATAATGTATTCGTTTCGAAAACCAATATTTAAAAAATATATATATATATATATTTTAGCGTATATTTCTTATTCTTTAATCGGGAATTTTGTATTATTTTACCTATTTTACCTATTTTAAATGTAAATTTAAATAAAATAAATATTAACACATATTCTAGGAATATAATTCTGGGGCTCTAATCGAAAACCAACTAACGATAAAATAAAAACAGATATAAATCAGGTTTATATCTTTATTAGGTCTAAGAATTAATAAAAGCAATATAATCGACATCTAGTTTTGTTTATAGAGATTTTATACACAGAATTTTAAATTTTAAATATAATTTTAAAAAAAATTGAAATTCTCTAATTAAAAGCTATAATAATACATATGTCTATAAGTTAAATTGTATCCGTGTTTACCACTAAAGTAATTTTAACTCAAAAATTATTTGATAATGTGAGATATTCCATAAATAATTATTACCCTCATCCCCCCTTCCCCAATTTAAAAAAATCACAAGTTTAAAAATATTGTATTACTCTAATCGTTAAATACTGCAATATATAATTTGAAGATTTTTGAAAATTTTATTTATTAAAAAGTAAGATTAAATTTTATTTTTGATAATTTTATTTAAAAAAATCACAATTCATAATACTTAGAAAATAATTTTTTGAAACCCAAGATTTTTTTATATTCGAAAATTAAAATAAAATAACTTTCTTTTGAGAAAGTTATAAAAATAAGCTGTTTCATTCTGATATATGGTTTTATCAATGATTTGAAATAAAAAATTATCCAAAAGGATTTTAAAATTCTTAATATTCCCAAGTTAGTCCGAATTTTGTATTTTAATTTAATTATTTTTTGTTTTTTTAAAATATCACTTATTTTAGAATATCTTGATGATATCTAAAGTCTAAAAACAAAATTATTATTATTATTTTATTAAAAAGGTTGAATTTCATCATTATAGTTTACTCTCGTGTACAAGAGGATTATTTTTAAAACTGAATAATATTATTGTTTAATTAAATCAAATATTTTAAGAATATTTTATTTATTTTTTCCCTAATTAGATTAAAATTAAAGAAAAAAAAACTCGCAAATTTTTTTTTGCTAAGTCTAAAAAGGAATATGCAGATTTGAGATAATGGGTCACTACTGTTGATGTGAAGCTTAAAATAACTAAAAATATAATTTTACCCCTGTATAAATCATTTAATGCAAAAAATAATTTTATGAATCGATATAGGGCTCATATTAAGACTCCAGAAAAATTCGGATTTTTTTTAAGTTTAGGTTTCTTGCTATTATTCAGAATTTTTGGAAATGATTTTTTTTTAAAAAAATAATAAACATTTTAATTATATATTAAGCAGAAAAGGCGATTTTTCAACTATTTTAAGCCAAAATATAGAAAAAATTAGTGTATTAGAATAGCCTCATAAATTTTATACATAAAAAAATGTCCATCAAAATCAAAATCAAAATCAAACTTATAATTTTATTTTTCATTTTTGAATCAAAATAATTACCTCCAATCCCTGTTAATATTTCATAAATTTATTTGCACTTTCACCATGAAAATATGTTGTTAGCTATCGAAATTTATCCGATTTTCAACAAATCACTCAGAAATATTATTTTTTTCTTTTCCGTTAAAAATAAAGATCATTAAATTTAATTTCCTACCATTTTTTAAGATAAGGTTTACACATGTTACAATATGTGGGAAAAAAGATTTATATAAAACATGAAATTAATTTTTTTTAAATCTCGCCATATAATATAAAGCATATTAAAAAATAATTCGAGGGATATAAAGAAGGTTATAAATATATTAAAAATGTTATAGAAGTATTTTAAAAATAAATTGAAAATAATCAATAACGTGGCAATTTTTTTTTCATAAATATATTTTCAAAAGAATTATAGTCCACCAAGTTAGATTATCGAAATTTGAGGTTATTTATTCGAAAATAACTGTTTTTAATTTTTTTTAATAATTGGTCATTTTTCATGATAATAATTAACATAAATACTTATAAATACCGATCCTATGGGTCTTTTGCTATTCTTGTTTATTTTATTGCCAATAAAATGTAAAAAAAAACCGAAATTTTTGAAATAAATTCTATATTATCGATTTTAAAACTCTATCTCTTGAGTTAATTATTGAAATAGTATATAATAATCACTCGATTTTTTTCAAAGGAGAATAATCGACAAAAACAACAAGAATTTAAAAATGCTTAATTAACAATGATTTTATTTTACCGGAGCTTAATAGTGTGGAAAACACAAATAAATATCTGATGTTTTTGAATTAAAATAATGAAAATAGAAAATATCAGCCCATTAAATCCTTTATTTTGTTGATAAAAGTCCGGTTCAGGTTATGGATGAGCTATAAGAATATTTAGTGGTAGAAATTTCTCTAATATTATATTATACTCTGATTAGTATTAATTACAAAAAAAATACTTTAGGTATACTTTATTAGATTGGTATTGATGTATTAATATATTATTATATAAAAAATAAAACATTTTTGCATAAGATTTTTTAAATCATATCTTAATAGTCTTTAAATCCAACAAGAAGTTCAATATTATAATATATACAATTTAAATAAGTTAAAATTAATAATAAATTCATTTGATTTTCACTCGTGTTAACTTTATGAAGGCCTAATTTTTATTCATTTATTATGTCCAAACTTAGTATTTATGGTCATTTTTAACAACAATTGTGTTTTCAAAAGGTTGGCAGTTTAAAATGAAAACTTGAAAAAACCACGATATCAAACCAGATTAGGTATATGAAACCATTATTTTTTATAAATTATGTGATTAAAAAACAATTTATTTTTTTTATGAAGAATATTGCTGACAAAAATAAATAAAATAATTATTTGATGCTATTATCTAACGAATAATATTTTCAACTATATAGCCTTATTTCCTAACAATGTTAAATATTAGCTTTGAAATTTAATTTAATGTATTTTTTCTTGGGTTTTTTTTCTATTTATCATTTTTACCATATGGTTTGCATCCTCTTTAATGCGTTTTTTTTTTTCGATATGTTAAATTTTAATTTCAATCTGTAATTAATCCAGGATGCAGCATAAATATTTTTTTTCTTAAAAGGAGCATTTTTTGAAAATTTTTGGGCAATATAAATAAAAATAATTTTTGGGACTGCATCAAATAGAACTGTTAAAAAAAATAAGGAGAGCTACTCATTAGATCTCGTCTATAATATCATTTATATACAATATTAAGGTTTATGTCATTTTTTTGTAGTATGCTTAACCAATTATTTTGAAAAGGGTCATAATTGTACCGTATTTATCTGAAAAAGCTAAATTTAATAAGTAAGGACAAAGATTAATTAATATTAACTATTCATTATTTTTAAAATCAAATTAATTAATAAGATTATTTAAAAACGGGCATGGGTTTTGAGTAGGTAAGGTTATAGGCACAGATTGTAAAGAATAATGAAAATGCGCTACTGGGATAACAAAATTATATATATCTTCGATATTCATTTTTTTTATAACTAGTAAGATCATAAACGAGACTATTATGATAATTCCAAATCTTCAAGATGGATTTTTTTTAAAAAAAAAATGGTGAGGTTTTGCGATAAAAGGTTTCCAAAAGATTACAAAAGGATAGATTAAAAACAAATACTAAACCATTAAATAAATCCCCTCAATATATATAAATGTTGCTGTTGAGGGTTAAATTGATGGGGATTTCAATCGATATTTGGTGCATTGTAAACTTCTGATTATTTGAATTTTTCATGAAATAGACATAGTATCTTTAATTGAGAAAATTTAAAGAATATTAGAAGATCAAAATTTGTTGAGGTAGTTTTTAACAATATCATCGAATATTATAGAATTTGCAAAGTGACTTAAATGAGACGAGTCCCAATAAAATCTGTTTCGGGCGGATTGGATCATGTCTTTGGACTCTTTTTCATCAAAATCTAGGAACCTTGAACTCCAACTGAGGACAGGAAGAAATCCATTGATTGAATCTATCCCAAATAGCTTGGGATTTTCATAAACTTTATTAGTTAAATCGCAAAGATCATAAACCATCGCATTTAAATCTTTGTGACTATGATGTAGCTCAGATATAGATTTATTTATTTCTATGTTGCATTGAAGGGATACATCTTTTATCTTTTCTAGTTTTTTCACTCTTTCAGGATCATTTTTCAAGAGATCTATTATGAAGGGAAATTTATCATGAGGGGAGCAGTTTGCAACTAATATGTTTTTTGCACATTTTTTTTTAACAAGTAGTTCCTAAAAATCATATTAAATTTACTGTTGATAAAAGACTATATGTGAAAAATATAGAAAATTCACTTACAATGCAATCCTTTAGGCTAGCCGAAAGATTTAGAGGATCACGTTCTATGTTTACTGAATAATATTGAGGAAAAAACATGCTGGTGACATCGTTAGGTACACCATCGATTATATATAGAGTGTTCTTCGAATTTATGCTGGGATTATCTGAATTATTTCCGAGAGAAACATACTCCAAAATTTGTTGCATAACACCAGGAACGATAACCCTAGAACCATTAGAAATTTTTACTTTTCCTGAGACTAATAAATTATCCATTGTGGAGGCCCCTGTTAAAATATTAATAATCATAGAAAGTGAATATATGATAGGAATAAAATAGGCAGTAGACTCTCTATAAAGCCGATTGAGTTTCTGCGATGCAATCTAAAAGATTTTTTACCATATGCAAAATTTTGTATTTTGGCAGAAAAATAATTAGCCAATAAATCAACGAAAGTTGGACCATTGGTAAACCTTCCATTGTAATAGGGAGAACGAGGCAATTCACCCTGGGTCAATCGGTAGACATTTCCATCGTCAACACCAGAAGCACCAAAAACGACTATTTTTTCAAAAAACCTGGAATTAGGGTTGAAAATTGATGAAGATTTAGACATTATGAAAGCATAACAATATGAAAAATCGTTAATTTTTGTTCAAACTACTAAAAAAAGTTATTTTGTCACGAGATTGAAATTATAGATAGGTGGTGTACGGGGGGAGGGGGTGGGAGGAAAAAGAACAAAAACAGATAAGTTGAGTCTCAAAAAAGTAAAACCATATTTCTTAATAAAATTAAGAAAAT
>LSSL01007700.1:0-34303 GCA_001953115.1 Smittium mucronatum | reverse complement strand
TCAGAAATGCATTTTTTTTTGAGAATAGATTTCTATTTAGAACTGATCTAACCACTGCAATAAAAATAAATTTTATAAACTCAGTACTCATGCCAATTGGCACTTATGGTGGTGAAACATTCGGCATCAGCGAATATAGAACCGGACAGATACAAAGTGAAATTTATAATGCAATACGATTAGCTTCCAAAGTAGGAAAATCTACAGCTATGGAGAGACTCAGAAATGAGATGGGAATAAAATCAGTTTTTTTGAAAACTAGCGTGGCCCGTGAGCGCGCATTTCACAAATGGAAAAATTCAAAGACATGGATTGCTGATTTAATTAAAAACCCCCACCGATCCCGAATAAGCGCATTAATGGTGGGAAAATCTAAATGGATAAAAAAATATTGTGAAACCGGTGAAATTTATTAACTGAAAAATAATTGGTCGGAGGAAAATTTTTGAGTAACCAATCAATTTTCATGAAGATTTTAGTGTTTCTTCCGATTAAGTGCGGCTATAGCAGGAAAAAAAATATTTGGGAAAGAGTCTAAAAAATCTTTTTTTCAGCTCTGCACTAATAAATCCAGCCAAATAATCGAACCGATAACAGATATTTTTTTGGATGAAATTATTGTTGCCCTTATATTAATAATTTAAAGTATTAATAATTATTCAACCCTCTTAAACCGGTGCTTAATTAGTAATGAGTCTCAAGTAGCTGATCGAAGTTGGGTAGGGAATTTTTTCTCAATATTCAAATTTTTATAAATTTTTTATAATTTTCTTGCGTATCTATATTGATTTTTAAAATAACTTTTATAAAAATTCTTTTTTTATTAAATAAAAGATAAAAATTATAACATTTTTACAAGATGTCTATTATTCCCAAGATTTTTATTTTTTTTCAAAATACAAAAACATTTATTTATTAAAATTCAAATACCAACTATTTTGTTATATTTAAAATAGTTGAAGGTGTTAACACAATGAATTTTTTTAATAATAAGAAATTAATACCCAATCTTGATAAAAGTAATCCCGATTATAGAAAAAAAATAGGCTTTAAATCATGAAAAGAATAATTTTTTTGTTTAAAGGTATTTTTTTTTTTGGGACAGAAATTGGAAATTGGAAATTTTATTTAGTATCAACATATTTCCAAACTAAATTAAATTTGAATATTAAATTGTTTTTATTATAACTTAAATCAAGTATTACAAAAAAATATTTTGATATATATTGATATTTCGGCATGATAATGTGGAGACCTCAATCTCCAAAAGAAATGAAACTAATTCCATTTTATTTAAACATCAAAAAATAAACTAATAATATCTCTTATCTTTGGAAAATAAATTCAGATTTTTTTCTAAAAAACTATATTTAGAATTCAATCTTTTTAAAAATCAGACAATCATAGCGGTAGGAATTGCATATTAAAATTTGAATTATTAATATAAGCTTCTTTAAAATATATTAAAAAATATAACACTTAACTATCTTATATAATAAAAGGTTTTTTATAGAGGAAACCCCAAATTATATCTAAAATTGATCCGTTTTATTAATATAATAAATTAAGATTTAATTTTTGTAGATGTATTTTTTGACTGATTTTCATAAGTTTTAGATTTAAATACCAAAATAAAATAATAATAAAAAACGTCCGATCTAATTAAATCGAGAATTTTTATTATTTTAAATTTTTTTAAATCCTTTACATAAAATTTTGAATAAATAAATAAATAAATAATAAATGCTCAGGAAGGGGAATAAATATAAATTATAATATTTTATCCTATGAAAAAAAAAATTATCATTATTTTTGGACAGAAATTATGGAAAACAACATTTAAAAAAAGTTATCTTTAAAATTTTTAAAAAACATTATCAGATTTTTTCTCGGATTACAAATCTAACATGAAAAATTAAAATGGAGGATTTATCGTAATAAAATTTTTTTATGGAGTTAAATTATAAAAACAAGCAATTATTTGAGTATAAAGTTATACCGATGTGTAAATTTTGATTCTTAACCAAATAAATAAAATTAGTAATATTTATTAATTCAATCGCTCATTATAATAATCCTATTATTTTCGATTAACTAAGAAATTTTTATTTCCTGATATTTTAATATATTTTTAAAATAGTCATAAACATATTGTGCAAAATTATTGACAAATATTGATGCCATTTTTTTTTTTTTTGAATGTAATATTTAGAAATAAACTCTGGAAAATGTTAATTTGGCTCATTTTAGAAAAACACTTTTAATTAGATTTTTATATTAGTGTATATAAAAAATTTAATTTTTAATTTTTAACACAGAACTAGCAATTTAATCTTAGAAAAACAATAAAACCGATAGTTTATATTTTTAAATTGGTTTTTAGATAAAGAAATTCGCCATAACTCTTTCATTTTCACTATGATCTTCTACCAAAGCTTTATTAAGTTCGCAAAGGTATTATTCAAACTCAAAAATAAGAAAAATAAAATTTAAAAACTTATAAAATTTAAAATTGGTTAGCCAACAGTTGAAAAAAGGCTACCAAGGATTTAAACAGTTGGATAAAGACAATTGACACTAAAATTTCTTTCGATTCCTTATAGGAGAATATTTAATTCTTTTTTCTTTAAATTTAAATTATGTTAAATACTCGAAAAAAAAAAATCGAGTCATAAATTTAATTATCACTTTGCATTCGATCATAAAAAACATGCCTGAATAAATTTCGTTCTTTCGAATTTTTTAAAAATCTAAAAAAATTGTTGGTAAAAGTGTAAATTGGTCAAATAAATAATTTGATCATAAATTTTTAGAAATAAACCCATTATTAGGATTAATATTCCCACAATTAAATTATCAAAGTTTTTATAATTGATTTGAAATTTGTTATTTTAACATAAAATTTCCAATATAATTTACCTTTTGTATATTTGAAGTTATATTAACTTTAAAAATTGCCTTATAAATAAATCAGAATTTCTTAAGTAAACAAGATAAAACCATTTAATTAAAAAGCTTAAACTGAAATCGAGACTAAATAATTTAAAGGTTTAATTTCGACTGTTAATTTTTTTCATTAAAATTAAATACTTTATTCATGATAAATAATTTAAAGATTATTATATTTTTACATAAAAACATATTTAACACATATACCTCAAATTTTATCCTATTGCTACTTTTATATTTCGCTTATATAACTCAGTTAATTTTTTTGTTATAATAAAGAGAATCTATAATGTTTTACAATAGATGTGATTATGGAGTATTAAATTAATTCTATATATAGGATAAACTTTGAAATAGTTTAAACTTAGTCTAATAATAAATAATTTTTATTAAATAAAAATTGATAAAAAAAATACTGAACATATATCAGATAAATATAGAAAAAAAGTTATATACCTAGTTAATTATAAGTTTTCTAATTTTTTTAAAATTCATCATTCATAAAAATGTATCAATAAAATTTTTGTGAGGACCTAATTATGTTCTTTTTTATTCCTTGACACTCCCAAAAACATTTTTAGCCCACAATAGTAGTTTCTAAAATAATTCTAACCTAAGACAATCTCTGATTGTGATTTATGTTGACCTGTATTAACATTGGAACGTTTTTAGGGATTATAAAAGAAATATATATATCCATCTATATATAACTCAAGTATTTGTTGATTGGAAAATACATAATCTCTTCTGTTTCCATTTCTTGTTATGTTTTTTTCAGATAATTTAATTATACCCAAAAAATATTCATGTTATACTGAAATCGTGATTGTATTCATAAATAATATCCTCTTTGAAATTAACCTTCCATATACTCCTTTATTATATTCACTTCTAAAGAAATATCTTTAGATTATTATATATTAAAACACCCTTTATTCTCTTAAATTAACGGAAACCCTTGATATATCTTTTATTGGTAGATCAATTATGAGATATAAATATAGATGATGATTAAAAGTCACAATTTGAAGAACTTTCGGGATTTACTCGGAGAGCAGATAAATTATTATTGGAATAATATAAAGTATGTTAGTCTCTATCCAGCTTCATGAAGCCAGGAATAGCTTATAATTAAATTAAATTTTGGCTTTAATGGAATTTTATTTATGGTAAACTCTTTATTAGATTATTTATTACGTTTTTTCCATAATTTAGTGTTAAAAAAATGTTAACAGATTTTTATAAACTATTTTAAAAGGATTTTTTTATATATTAAGCTTGTTAAAATTTATCAGAATTATTTTAATAGAAATTTTATCATATTTTTGAGCGTTTTAGACAAATATTAAACTTTTCTGTGGAAGATATTAATATTTTGTATTTTTTAAAGTAGATTTTTTCATGAATTGTGAGATTTTTTAAATATACAACACTATCTGTAGTTTGATTCAGTATAAACTAATGGTAATGATTTTTTTTAATAAAAAAATTGATATTTTATAAGATTAGTATTAAGATTATGCGTATAAAATTTTATATATGCAAAATAGTGTAAATTTATTTTCTAATAAATGGTATTTTTATTGTTATTCAGTATTAAGTATAAAATTTACTGATAGTCTATTTTATATAATCTGAATCTCACTATAAAATTTTAAATTGGAGTTCAAACCTTTTCTCACATCGAATACTCTATAAATATCGCAAAATTTCCATAAAAATATCTTTCAAAAAAAAAAAATGAGCAAAATATAACCCGCATTTCAGATAGTTTTTTTTTTGATAGCATAATTCTCTATACATGTTATTTTTTGTTCCGGGTTATGAATATCTTTTTAACCCAATTAAATTCTATCTTTTTAAAAAGTTAATTTAAATTCTGCTCATTTAATCTATCTTTGTAATCTGAAAAACTAACACTAGAATAAATATTTTTAAAGATAAATATTTTTTAATTTTCAAACCTTTTTCCACATTCTTTTCAGATCATATGTTAGAGAATATATTAGGGCCAATTTGAAATAATATTGTACTATTTAACTTCAACCACTAAGGAAATAATACATATTATCGTTGGATTCTAAATTGAAATCAGTTAGCTTTTATCCCCTGAGCCAATTTAATCGAAATATGGAGCTGCTAAAAGTGCAGAGGGGAGTTGCGTGAATTTTTTTTTACAAAAATCTTCACTTTTTTTAAAACTTTTTAATTTTTTTTTTAGAAATTTTTATTATCTTTAAAATAAATTTCCAGTATAAAAAAAAATCAGTTTATAAATATTTTATAAAAATATTCTATAAGATAATATATTATCAAAATTAAAGATCAAGATTGCCATCTAGTGAGTTTATTTTGAGTAAAAAAAAAATTTCAACTAAATAATCAATAAAAATTAACAAAAACATTTCAAATGTATGGCCTTTAAATTTTTCGTAAAATTTATAATCTTTTTATTAGAAAAATATTTTGGATACAATAGAGAAAGCGTTTAGAAATTCCATTTTTTAGAGAGAGTTGAATAATCAATTTTGGGTATTTATATTATTTTTCATTCTTTTATCATTGAATTTCATAAATCAGATAATTACTGATAATTAAAATTTTTTACCTCTTTATAAAAATTATCCATTATATTTTTATAAAACTAAAAAAAAGGGATTATTAATTGGAAGTAGAAGAAAAATATATGATTTATTTAACAGTAAATTTCATTTATACACATTAGAATTTTATGTTGTCTTATTTTCCTTGAGCTGATACGATACATAAAATTTCAGGCGATTTTATTATACCGATATTAAAATTTGATTTTTTTAAAATAGTTTATCCAGAAATTTTGTTATAGTTCTCATTTTTTTTCATTTTTTCTAATCCATATTATTCCTTTTTATGCCAATAAATTTCATTATATATATATTGGTAAAAATGTTACACATAACATTATTCTATTTATTTGCAAATCGATTTTCTTATAAATAATTTTTGATTTTATAATAGGTAGTTTCTATTTCATTTTTATTTACTTGAAACTCAAATTTCAGTACTTTATGTATATTTTGTCTATAATTAAAAAATTTGACAAGATTAAATTCATTATTAATATTTTTTTATAGGGGTTTTTTTACGTAAATTACTGAATTTTTTCTCTTATTTTATGATAAGGGCTGGTTAGTGGATCTTTTTTATTCAATAATATTAAATATTTTAATAATTCCATTATTTTTTTCTTTCACCATTTATTTTTTTAATTAAATTTAAATTTTATGTAAGGTTTTTTCAGATATATATCCGTTCTCCAAAATTTGCTCTAAAAATAAGCATCATCAATTTAATTTTAACCAATTTTTAACTATTTTATTTAAATTTAAATTTTATACAAGTTAATATATGGTTAAGTTCTGGGGTTTTTTATCAGAAATAAAATTCAGGTGTAAATTGATAAAAAATTTATTATTTTCTCTTTCAGCTCACACGGTTAAAATTTTTTTCCTTTTAATAATTTAATTATATTCTTATAAATCGTTGTCTAAATTTTTATTTATCAGCAGGTTAATCTCCTTCAATAAAAAATTCTTTAAAAAAATCATGTAAAGAATTTATATAGAATTTACACAGGGTTTCGCTTAAATATATGTAAAGTATATTTGCTTTCTTTTATTTTTTTTTGAATAAAATCGAGTCTTGTTGATTTAAAATTCTCTAAATAAATGTTGATTTATAGTCATATATCATAATAATTCCAATTGATTATATAATACAAAAGATATTCCTATATTTCAGTATTTTATTTATACTTATAATTATATTTTATTTATGTAAATCAATCCTTTTCCCACATTTTTTGTTCCAAAAACAGTTTATAGTAATTTAAAAACATCTCCTGAGACAAAAAATAATCTTATCATTTTGTGATTTTACTATATTGAAACTTGATACAGTTAAATTATGATTTTTAGGTCTTTTTTTTGTTCTTTTTTTGGTTTGAGATATATTTTCCAGATGATTTTTTTTGAAAAACCTATTATAAATATTTTTTAGATGGATTGGTTTCTTCATTGTGATTAGAAATCTTAGTAAAAAAAATTTCATCTTAATTTTTTTAATCCATATTGATGTGTTATTTTTGATAAAAAACCACCATTAAAACGAGGTTCATATTTTTCATAATTCTACAAAAAATTAATGATAAGTATACTGAAGAGTTTATGAAATTTTCACATTTTAATTTAAAAATTTAGATGTCATTTTTTATGAAAAACCTCTTTTATTATCACACAAATAATTAAGTTTTTGTTCAATTTATTTTAATTTTCAAAGAATATAGAGATTTAATTCACTTTTTAAAAAAGTAAATACTTCATGTTTCTATTTAAATTTTTATACTATTGGCGGCATTTTCTTTCAATTAGCTTTAGGTTTAATTTTTATTCAAATTTTTTTTTTACAGACACAATAAAACGAAAAAATATTTAAATATTCCAAAGATATAATAACATAAATCCATTTGCAACCATAATTGCTGATATTGAGCTATTTATTTATCCTATTTTATTTTTTGAGATTTTTTTGGGGGTTTCAACTTTCGAATTATTTTTTATCATTTAAAGATCAATTTTCCGCTCGTTAAAAATTTTCTCGATAAAAATTCGTGACTTTTTATTATTTATATAAGTTGAAGGATGTCAGTTTCAACAATCCCCCTCTTCCTTAATACTATAGAGTCTCCATAACTATCTTGAGAATCTTAGTCCTCTTGATAGATTAAACTTTTTTGGGTAATTTAAGTGTTTTTTTTTATCGACATTATTTTTTATGTTTTTTAAGCTTTTTATATTTATATTTATATTTATAATTTTTATACTAAAAGTTTTTTTGAGAATCAGTAAGAAAAAAATAGTATGATTAAATTAGCAATAGATGATACCAATAAAATTTAATACTATGAGAGCTAAAATTTCGTGAAATTTATTTTTTAAATCCTGAAAAAAAATGAAAGGTAGTATTCGAGCTAGTATTCTGGTTAATATAAAGTTTTTTTTTAGCATGATCTGATATAAAGTTTGCCATACATTTTTTAGCGCTCAGAAAAGTATGCATTGGTTAATAATGGTATTCGGGTGCTTTTTATAATGGTTTTTATATCTTTATATAGAGAATATTTGGATAGCAATCTTATCTTAAATTTTTCATATCGAATTTGAAATTTAATTGCATGTTACGTTATATTTCAAAAGTACTTTTTCTTAATGCCATTTTCTTTTAAAATGCATTTCCTTTTTTTCTCTTATCAAAAACTACGGTTTTACTTATATTTGTTATTTTTTTCTAAAATGCAGTATAATTATAATGAGATCAAGTTTTTATCCCAGATTTTATCCAACCCTCTGATTCTTTGCTCTTTATATCATTCCTTTGTAAAATTAATATCAATTACGATTCCCATCCATATAACTGGTATTGAATTCGAAACCACTTCCAAGTATATATGGCAAATTTTATTATGGGATCCATTCAAAAACAAACAAAAGTATAAAAAATAAACTAATGGAAATAATTTTTCTATTAAAATTCAATATTTTCTGTATATTAACTACCACCATACAATAATTTGAAATTATTAAAGATCCAAAGTGTATGGCCATTTAGGATAGGGGGTACTTTTTTTAGACCCAAAATTGGAAATTTTTGTGGTGGTCTTGTGGCTTGCGATAAAAGAATGGTATATTTCTACTTGTGAAAAATACTATTTTTGTGTTCACTAAATTTGGGCTAGATAATATTTTTTTGCCCATCGATCAGCGCTTGTAGATTTATAAATTTAATTCCTTTAAACAGAAAAAAGCAGTAATGATTTTTTTTAAAAATTAAAATTTTATCTTAACAATTCTATTTCGAAAAACTTGTCATATATCATAAAAATGTAGTCTTCAGTCCATAAGCTGCTGTTTTAAGGTGAGATAGCAACATTTTGATTTATGTCACATCATTACATTTTATTACATTTTATTACAATACTTAAACATTTGTTAAACTTAATAAATAAACATCATTCTTTTATTATTCCCTTCAAAAAATATATGGATTGTGATGAGTTTTTACAATACATTTTATCGAATTTCATATAAATTTCATTAAATTTTTAAATAAGTTTAATTCAAGTTTAAATTATAATCCACTTACGCTTGCATTTTTTTCGGTAATTTTTCTTTCTAATTAAATATTCTAAAATTCATAAAGCCTCATATTTTTTCGACAAACCTAGTCTTTTATTTTTTGATATTGTATGATGTAATTTTTTTCCACCCAATTTGCTTGGCTAATGTTTCTTTTTTGGAATAAATCTGGTTAAGCAACTTCTATTAATAAATCCAAAGACATTGGGCTCAGTTTTTTTTTTTTTGTAATTTTTGGCTTTTTCCCCAGTTTTAACTGACTAACCTTTAAAAAACCTTCGAGTATTTATGTATATAAAATATAGTTTGATGGTATATTTATTGTACACAATTAGATGTTAAGCAAATCGGAAACCTGAATTTTTGTGCTTTTTTAAAGTAGATTTATTATTTATAAAGTTCTAAAGACATTTTTGTCTTTATAACAAAACTTTAAAAATATTGGCCGATTCCCATCTTTGAATTTGAAAATACAACTATGCTATATAGTGAAAGATTTATAAATCAAATAATCAAATGTAATTATATTATACACCTTCCTAGATTTATAGAAAAAATTAATTAGTTTATGAGGAAAAGAACTGTTTTTTCTACTTAATATATTTTGGAACTAAATTTATAGATTGATCTATATATTAGAACCATCCCAAGAAATAATATGGTTTATCAAGAATGATGAGACTTGAGACCTATTTTAAAGTAAACTATAAAAAATTTCAACTGCTTTTTTGGAATATTTTTTTAAATTTTAAATTAGTTTATTTTTTAAAAAGGTGTATTTTAATGAATTCATTATTTTAGCTAGTAGTTATTTTATATCCCGGTTTTTAATGGTTAGTGTCAGTATACCAAAAGGCTTTATAGATGTTCAATTATGACATATTTATCGATTTATACCCCACTTTCAGGTGATTGTAGACATAATTTTACACATTCTTTAAGATGAATCAAATTTCATGATATTTATTATTTTTTTCTTCAGAAAAATTCAATTTCAAATTCGATTTTTGATTTGCACTTGTTAAATATACAAGCAAATGTTTAACACCTCACTTTATTTGACCAAATTCCTATTTTATTGAATCAAAATGGTTTCTGGTTAAAATTAAATTTATTTGAACAGAATATTTACATTTATTGATGATTTTATCAATACCTTAACACCAATCTATCACATAAAGGAATTCGTGCGAATTTTTACATTTAAACTATCATGATAAAATTTACAATAAGTTTTGCTTAAAAAGAATTTCTCATTAGTAAATATAAACAGATAATGTATTAAATACTGTATGTCTCGCAGTTTTACCCACAAATATTGAATTTAAATAATATAGATAGATTCAAAATTATGTTTATATTACACTCTTTATATGAAAAGCGATGATATATATAATACAAATTAATATCAATCTAGTTTAAAAGATATTTGGATATAAATATTCTTCTTCCGTCGATTTTCGTTAATGCTTGTACTGAGATTCTTATTTTTAATACTCAAAAAATGAATTTAAATAAACACTAAACAGGATTAAATGAGAGTCATAACTTAAAAAATTATTAATATTTGAAAAAAAAATTAACAGCTTCTAAAATCATTTCCATTATCTTTTTCTGATTTTTTTTAAGCCTTATCTTCATTCATATAAATTTAAAATCAATTAAATATCTCAATTATTGAAAAAGTACAGAATTTAACAGATAAAACTCCCTGATAACCGTATGATCCTAACTAATCGTTTGACTTGACAATTTCAAACTATTGTTAAATATTTATTTTTGGTTTTATATTATGATATAAATTTACTAATGCAGACTAAAAATTTGACTATTTACCTAATGGATAATCCTCAATTTTTTATAAAGTTTCATGCAATTTGTTTAATCCCGCGATAAAAATATAAATTTTATCGATTAAATTTACTTGAGCCGATTCATTCAAGTACAAAGACACTACTGTTTAAAAAAGTTAGGATATTGGATTTTTTATTTTTCAAAAAGCCAATTTAAATTATTAAAAACAATTCGGTGGCAAAGGGATCAGATTAGGACGAATCTATAGCAGGGAGAACCGTATTGTAATATGTACAGTCTGTTGTACTGCCTGCACATACAGTCAATATTGTGTGAACAAAAAAAAATTACAGATATCATCAGCTTGTTTTAGGAAATCCGTGGCAAGAAAATTCATTCTAAACAGTTTGAGCCTACACTTTATTAATTCATTAGATATGAGCTCTAAAAAAAGGTCAACAATCTCAGTGAATTTGATTTTTCTGATGTCTAAATTAATTAACGGATGTTGTCTCCTCAATCTCCCAGCCTGCTTGAAGTTATGCCAGATGGATATATCATATAGTAAATATTATTCTAGCTTCCCTTTGGTACGCAGCCATGGGCCAGTAGAAGATATTGTTGTGGTTATTAATATAGCCTTTTTATACGTCTTTTTGTTTTTTTGATATTTTTTTAGTTTTTTTGATGTTTTTTTAGTTTATTTTTTACTTATGTTACCTAAAAATAAAGTTATGTCATAAAAAAAGGTGTTTAAATGAACATTTCGAGGTAAAAAATAAAAAATAAAAAATAAAAAAATCCTTTAAATAAAAATTTATATATTCAATTTTACAAATATTTGAGAAATACTCGATAACAAGATGGAAGATTTTATTTTGGTCGTAGTATCATTTTTATCAAATAAATGTTTAGCTTCCGGGCAAACAGGAATCGTTTTTGATTGATAAAACAGCTCACAAATATCAAAGATTCTATGTCACTAGGTTATGCAATGAGAAAAATTGGAACATAACTGGTGTGGATTTACCTCAAAATAGAGGGTTTTTTTACTGTACTTTTACTTACGCAAACAATAGGTAGTGTCTAAAGTTTTTAAAAAAATGCCCGGGCGTTATAAGAACCCCTGAAATAAAAATGTGAAACATCAATTAATATGTATCACCCCTTAATTAGATGCGCACAAATATAAAAGCTCATGAAAGAACCTTTATAAAAATACTTGCTATCGATAAGGATAATTCAGCGGTGAGGAAAATTTAATATCACAATTTACTATTTGAGAAATGCAAACTAATTCAAAATCACAGTAAAAAGACTGATTGAGGTATTTCCAAAAGCCGTTAATACTACTTTTTTTTCCCACAAAAATTCCATTAATTTGATGACTTATTGAAACATCATAACCATTTTTTTTCAAGGAATAATAGTATTCTTTTTTATAAGTTGCTAAATAGACATTTGACTAATATATAATAAGAAATAGTATCCGAAAAGAATTTAGAAAACTACTTATATACGATTGCAAATGTTCAAAAAAATTTACAAAGTTATAATTTCACTCTTTTTCTAGTTTTTTTTATAAAATATAATACTATACTTTTTTGTTTACCGTTTTGAGTTAAGTGTAGCTGAATTTATTTTACTTTTTATGATTCAGGTTTTTTATCAAATGGTATTTTTTTCAAACCCGTCAAATTATAGAAATGGCGGCTTTACCCGGAGAAGATATGATAGTGAACGTTCCAAATGGTTTTGTTGAAAGATCGATAAGTCATAATTCCAAAAAAGGTCAAGTTCGCACAGATCTGACAGAGGGAGAATATCCACCATTGGATAAAGGGTATGCTTGGGTAATAATGGCCGCCTCATCAGTGAATCTTTTGCTAGCTTCTGGAGGTCCCAACGCCTTTGGAGTTTTTCAAGCATATTATCTGAAAGTTCTATTTGTTGATGAGCCTGCGGAAAAGATTGCGTGGATATCAACCATGACGGTGACATGTAGCTTTAGTGGAGGGTTGCTAGCAGGTCCCTTGGTAAAGATTTTTGGGATGAGGAATGCCAGTTTGATAGGAACTATTATTGCAACGGCAGGATTGATACTGGCTTCATTCAGTACCCAGATATGGCAATTAGTGCTTACTCAGGGGGTCATATATGGTTTAGGATCATCTTTGATCATGAACATATCATTATCCGCTCCAGCCTTGTGGTTTGATAAATATAAGGGGTTTGCTATAGGCGTAGTAGCTTCAGGGGGGAGCTCAGGTGCTTTAATATTAGTACCTATTGTTACTAAAACTGTTTCGGCCTTGAATATACAGTGGTCTTTTAGAGTTTTAGCCATTTTATATTTCGTTTTTACCGGGGTTAGTGGATATCTTTTAAAACCGAGGAAAGAGTTGGTCACTGACAAGAAGTTGGTTGATTTTTCTTCTTTGAAAGATCCAGCTGCTGTCATGATATACCTGGTGGGTATGCTTTTGCGGGTTGGTTTCAATGTTATAGTGTTGTATTTTCCTGCCAGTCTTATTGATATTGGCAAATCACCCACAACCTCAACAAATTTGATCATGGTGTACAGCGTCTTTTCTTCAATAAGTAGGATTGTTTGTGGACACTATGCAAAGAGATTAGGAGCTGTAAACATATTGATAGTTTTCCATGCAATTACGGGTATAATATTTTTGAGTATGTGGTATTCATCTCATAGATTTTCAGTATATTTGGCCTTCTATATAATGTTCGGAATATTTGGAGTTCCCTTCTTTTCCTTGGGATTATTGATTGTCGCAGATTATTACCCGGATGAAAAAGTTCGTCAGATAAATGGCATGTCTTATTTAGCTATGGGCATGTCAATTTTAGTGAGTCTTCCTACAACAGGAGTTATATTTCAAAAAGTCGGAAAGCGTGTTGATTATAGCTCAATTATTATATTGGGAGCAGCGGCATACTTTGCCTCTTTGGTCCCTTTAATATTATTGAAAAGATTTTTGAAGCAATATAATACAAACTTTAAGGTTAAGGACTGAATGGAGTTGTAAAAAAAAAAAGCTCAATTATCTGCCTGCTTCTAAATTCTGTATTTTTTTTATAATCCAAATCAATTGCGTATAATAACACATTTTATACAGAATCCCATATTTTGTAAGCTTCATTTATCAATTTTTATAATTTATTTTAGGTAAGCATTGCTCGTTTTTTCTCATAAAAAAATAACATTTTTTCACTTGTATTTTTTTGATTTTAGATACATTCAGTATTATTGATCAAGTAATCAAAAGCATACATCAGCTCCTTTTGTGCATATTTAGATTCCTCGTATATTCTTTTAATGGTTTAAAACACTTTTGGTTATATTCACCCTTATTAAAATATACGTATTTTATCAAAAAGCTTTTAATATTCAATCCCAAGCTGAAATCACCATTGACAAATCCTCACAGGGAACAGCAAAGTTTCTGATTATCATCCACATGCCTTGATTATTAATACCCAGATTTGTGGAGATTCAAAAGACTCATCAAATCAATAACCACGAGGTACAAAGCTACTAGAGCAGCAGAGCGGTTTTTGAAGATAAAAGATGTAAGAGCTATAACTTTTTTTTTTAGATTACTTTTTGAAGTATTTTATTGAATTTAGAATGAATTTCTGTTAAAAAGATGAGGAGAATATTTGGACATTTCGAAGCTTTTTCAGCTGAAATCTAAATCGGGCCAAAAATGTATGTTTATTGAAGATGGACTTCATTAACGGCTATATATGAGATTTCTTTCAGTCCCAGACTTTTTTTCACCATCTAAACCACTGGGCTATATTAAAATTTAATCATAACCAAATCAATAAAAATCTAAAAAACATACTAAGCCTAATACCTCTTCCGCATTTTTCCAATAGAAGAAAAGTTTTTGAAATTATAATTTTGAATTACCCAATAAATTTAAACTTTGGCTTTGCACCATATTTCCAAATTAGGAAAGTGATATAATTTTATTGGGAAAGTGTCCGCTTTCAAACAGAATATCCGATATGTAACCATATTCATAAATATGCCTAATTGAGAAATGCCAGGATAAATCTTTATTTTTGATAGATAGTGAACCGTTTCTCTTAGGTACAGACCGATAAAAGACAGTAGAGAATATATCAGTTATAGTGATTGTGAAGTGCAAATATGGACATGTTACACTTTGGTTGGAACTCAGCCAATAATCTGTACATGATAGACATATTAATGCTTATTGGTTATAATATAGTAATATTTGTATGCTCGTTCTAGAGCATTGGTTTATAAAGTCTTGCGAGACAGAATTCTATGAATATTGGTCTCTCTTCTCATTATACATTTATAATAATAAAGATTGATCACTTATAACACATCTAGAAATTTGGTATTTAGTTAGTTATAGTTTTCGGGACGAACTACTCAACAACAGCAAGCACTCTTTTGTGATGTCTTTCCCTTTTTTTTTTTGGTTTTTTTTAGCTTGAGGTTTTAAATGGCGTTATCTTACAATAAAATTCCATGATAAAAAAAAAAGCAATAAAAGCAATTTTAGTTGGTAAAATATAATATCGATTAAATACCCTGAGGATGAAATAAATTAATTGGCGATTAAAGCAGATTTATCTAAAAGGAGTAGACGGTCTTTACAAATAAAAGCCGCAATTAACTAATGTTCCTGAAAGGACTAAAACAACTAAATTTCATAATTACAATAATGGAAAAATACCAATCACATTAGAGTGAAGTTTGTTTATAATGGCGAACAACATTGATAATTCCACAAATGAATATCCAAAGAAAAATTTTCCAAATCGATCTTGATTAAATAGAAACAAAAAAATGACGGTCACAGTTACGGACACATTTGTAAAATTTACAAATGTTTAGACATTGATTATATGTTTTTTTTCTAAATATAGCTTAAATCATTGATTGTTATTCTAGATTCAGATAAAACTATTAAAGAAATAAAGAAAATTACAGATCGGGAAGCCCCAATTTTTGAAAAATGAGGGGTTTATTTGAAATATTTTTGAGGATGTGAGACTGCAATAATAAAAGCCTAAAAATATAGTCAATACAAGAAAAAATAAATAAAACTACACGTAGTAAATAAAAAAATAGTGGATTTTAAAAAGGTTTTAATCATTTGAGTGGAGAGGAGTGATTATTTTAATTATTTTTATAGTCAAAATTTGTCCGCAGGAAATTTGAAAATGTAAGAAGGTAGATTCCTGTATTTTATTCAATTTCTCCTAAATCAGCAAATTGAGATCCTGAGGTAGGGCAATTGGGGCACCCACAGTCAATCCTAACAACGAACTCAAAGCCAGCTTCCTCCTCTTTTGTGTAGCTACAAAATAGCTTTAATTCACTAGATAAATGAGCGACATCCATTTTTAAATTGAATTTAGAATACATATAGACTCAAAAGTTGAATTGTTGTCGTTTTAGAATGAATTCCCTTATGAATTATTAGATCCTTGTTTTGGGGAGGTTAAAGATATTGAATGTATTTATATTTAAAAGCTCAAAAATAATTTTAAAACGATATAAATAAAAATAGATTCCTTGACTTGCAAAGATAGTTAGTAATAATTGTGTATTAAATAGCTTAGATATTGACCATTAATCAAACCCCTATTAAGGAACCAGGTGAGAAATGTTTGTAATCACTCCCATTTCTAAAGAAAATAATTGGCATGGCACCAATTATAAGATACAGTTGAATGTTTAGGCAGCATAGTTCCAATGAGATTTATGGTTTATTACATTCATGAAATTTTGTTGTGAAATAACATATTTTTTTACAGCTAGATTTAGAATCAAATCATAGATCCGGGTAGCATTCAAATAAGAATCCCATTTGATGTAAAAAGCCAAGGATATTTTTATATTATTGTATTGGTCATATTCACATTTCGAACGCACAGGAAAAAACTTTGGGTCATGCTTCTGAATATTTAAAGTCACAAATTATATGCAATGGTTCTCATCATCAAAAAATTAAACGAGGCTTTTTTGTAATGTGTTGGGGGGGAGTAGTAGTTTTCTTGCAAATTTCTGCGTTGAGATGAGATAGCAAGCCTAAAATAGATTCAGTGTTTTGGGATATAAGTTAGTGTACCCATATCAGAAAGATAATGGAATACGCATATCATCAATCGAAAAAACCCATATTTCATTTGGGAGATTCTTTTTGGGTGTGGCCAATTGCCTTTTAAATTTTTACCACTCCCCTAATTTGGGAAAATTTCAAAAAATAAAAAAAACAAATTTATTATTTAATCTGGAATTTTAGTCACAAAATGAAATCTTCTATTTGCAAAATCTGGAAAGCTTATTATAGCATTTGTGTTTTTTCATTTTTATTGGTTTGGCGAACAATAAATTTTATTATAGCCAATGGTTTATATAGAAAAAAAATTCTGGCCTTGAAAAGAATCCCGTATTTAGTAAAAACCTGGGTGGTTCTATAAGACTGTTTTATGCTTCGATATTGACTGAAAAAAAGAATACCATCGAAAACGGAACTGGAAAAAAATCCAAGGCCACCAATTTGGGATAGAAATATCTGTATAAAGAACTAAGCAGCTATATGGGAGATTCATTATAAATTGGGGATTATTTTCAAGTTAAGACTTTTTTTTAATGTATTATCCATTGGCTAAAATAAAAATTGACCTCTGTCAAGCCAATAAATAATAGAAAATATATTAACTAAAATAAGTTTTCCACATTTGCCAATAGGAAATTCTTTTTTTAAATTAACCAATTATATTATGGTAAATCCTACTGGTGCATTTCAAAATTAGGAAACTAGTAAAAATTTAATAGATAAGTGACTGCTCTCAAAGAAAATTTCACATACAGCAGAACAAAATAACTAGATTTATCATGTTATTTGATATACAGTTATTTTTGATCATAAAAATATAATAGGCCCTCTTCGGCCCAAGTCCTTGTTTTACTTATATCGGTGTATATTATCTATTTCAATTAATACAACCTCTTTATTTACCCAATGATACAAAAGAGTTATTAATCTAATGAAGAATTGGATCATAAAATGAATGCTATTTTTTGTACAATCGGTCCTTGTAGGGTTAAAAAATATGAGCCCTAAATTTACCAAAAATTTTTTTAGGGAAAATTTATTTTAAAGTTAATAAAATGTTATAAAAACTTATTTAAATTTTTTCAAAAAAAAAACTAAAATTACTGGAAAATACCATAAAAATTAACTATGAAAATATTTTATCTTTAAATGTGATTCCAGAAATTGGGAAAAAACAAAAATAATAAGGTTAATTTATATCAACATATTTAAATCATTTTCACAATTTTTTTTTCATAAATACTATATCTTTGGTTGAAAGCAAAGAAAGTGGGTCTTATTCTTATCCCATTTTAGCGACAAAAGGATAAAAATAAGTGCTCGAAATTTCTTTTCATTATTTTTCATAATCATATTCTGTGCTTGATTCACAAATGGTGAATTGAGTTTATTCAATAAACTTTTTTTGATTTTTAAAATCAATTTAGCCATAAAATAACATATTTGATGAATAAAAAAAAACGAAAACTGTTCTTTTTTTTTAGAATTTATCAAAAAAAAATCCCGAAGGGATATAAACTGCATTCTTTTCTATATTATTCGTTCATTCCTATTTTTATCATTAATATCTACGTTTTTATTTAATTAATTACATAAACAATATAATTTTGTATGTGAAACGGGGTTATTTGGAGATATGTAGTGAAATTTTTTTTGTGACAGATTAACTTAGTATAGAAAAAATTATTTTTTGTATATGATTGCTTAGTTTTATATACAGATATTTATAACTGCAAATTTTCTACTATATCTCTTAAAAAATAATCGCACTTGCCTTCAGCGGCTTTTATGGGAAGTTAAAAACTCAAGTATCATCATTAGATTCTCTAGCTTCTGAATTGTGCCAAATTTAAACGGCTATAACTTTATTAATTCTGTAAATTTGAGGCAAAAGCGCATGTTTTCCTAAAATTACACTTTATAGATGAATAACAATATTTAAAATTATTTTTTTGGAAAATATCTAAATTTCAGTCCTGGGTTGTATGAATCAAGATCTATATATTGAGCAACGTATTTTTCAAAATACTCCACATTATTTTTAACTACAAAATTGTTGGTATTAACTTTTTTTATTATCATGGAACTGATTAAAGTGTCCATATTATGTTATACTAAAACCAATTTCTTTGCTGTTACTACAGCAAATCTTCTAAAAATGCCAATAAACTAATATTAGTTGAAATGAAATTATTATAAATTGTTAATTTTAAAAAATAAAGATATTTTTCAGAAACTACATCGTCCATTTTTATAGTTAAAAAAATAACTATCACCGGAATTTAATCATAAGAGACAAATTAGAATAACAAGGCTGTGGGAACTTGTAACAGATTAAAAGATATAACCGTATGAAAAAAATGTTACTACATGTCAGTAAGGTTTTGAGCCGAATCAGAAAATGCAATGATCTGATATAAATATATTTATAGTGAGTTTATTCATCATATATAATAGAAATATTCGTTGTACATGATACGATTATTAACAAACAAGAGCCATATTTTTAATTTTACACTCTATTATGTTGGGCTTTTTAGATGAAATTTGCGACAAATGTACCACCTCAAGCTATGAACAGGTTTGATTTTTGATTGGTAATTTTTTTTTCTTTCAAGGTGTAATAATTCATTATCAACTCAATTTTTGATTTCAGATCTCCAGATAACAACTAAATAATTCTAGAAAATATTTGGGGCTTCACTGATGCCAAATAAGATAGAAAACTCATTTGAAACCGTTTTTTTTAAATTTCATATTTTTAAATTTTATTAGATTTATTCTTTTAAATCTCCTCGACTTATTTTCAACGCTAGTATAACTAAGACTTGCATATTTTTCGAGTTTAAGTATTCAACCGTCCATCAATCTGTTAAAAATTTGCGATAATTATGATTAAACGCTCTTCCAATGAAACTTATTATTTAGGGAGTCATTCCTATATTATATGAATTTTAACCTGTAACCATAATTTTATAGCTAAAAAAACTCCCTCTTATTTTAAATAGTTCTCAGTGCGCTAAAAAAACCCCCTATTTTGTGTTATTGGTACCACTTTTATGCAATCAAAATCAATAGCCATTGAATTTAATTCTGAGATCCCAGCAAATATCTTGGTTCTATTCTTAATTCTCGGAACCTTATATAAAGTGAAGATAAAACGAAATAACACGTCAACAAAATAAGAAAATTTTTAATTATTGGTTTGCCTTAAAATATATACATGTCGAAAAAATAACAACTTAAAAAAGGGTTTTCAGAAAGGAATCTAAAAAAAGCGATTAATTCATGAATTTCTTCTAAAAAGCTGTTTTTTTTATCTGTGAACTTGATAAGGATATTTCAAAGCCTCTTATTAAATTATCCTTTAGTTATACTCAGGGTAGGAAGACGAATTTAGCTTTAAATCCTAAAATTGAAGATATCAAAAAAAAAGCTTTAAATAGTATAAATTAAAGATTTATTTATTCATCCAAATATGAATATTGAATTAAAAGTTGGCAATAAATCATTGTGGTGTTTAAACCTTTCAGGGGCCATCATACATAAAATGGTACGTATAACGGAATCTGTAAACTTCCATAGAGCCAAAAATTGGCTAAAGTTTTTTTTTATTAAAAATTCAAATAAATGAACAAATATTTAGAATTATATGTCATTGGATGGGTTCATATTAAGTGTTATCATCTTTATTAATAAGTGATCAAAAATTGCAAATAAAATCAAGAAATTTATTAAATATATGATATGGTACGTATTCTCGATAATACCCTCATCTTTTCTTTCGCAAAGGTACTATACCAATAAAGATTAAGATTTTCCATTATTAATAATATTTTAGTTATTTTCAAACTACCTCTCCAAGGAAATGTCCTCAGATACTCAAATCACGGGAATTTTTCTCGCTATTAAGGCTCTAACCGCCAATTTTGATGATTTAACCGTTGAAGGGATTATTAAAATGCCAGCTAAAGAGGTCCCATGCCTTTCTACTAACAGACCAGAAGCATTGCTTAATGTTTTCTCGGATTAGAGAAGCTTATTCCGTCAATGTTTGACGACTTCTAAAGGACTATGCTCACCGAGGAGGAGACTAGTGAAGCAGTATACGCATGCCCAAAAGATAGCAAGGTAAGCTACAACCTTCCCCCTCTTAAAGCTTCTTTTTCAAGTGCGGTAAAGAAGGCTGACTTAGCGTTTTATGCGATACAGGTCGTTCTAGATCAGATGACACGACTAACCAATTTTTTTACTCACAGGCATCTGCAAGCTGATACTACTCTAACGCTACTAAGACTCCGCAGTGGAAATTCTTAACACCTTTAGGTGCATAATGGGAAATTTCGCGGTAATATCCACAAAATCCAGGCTCGAGAATTTACACAATGGGATGAATTTTACGGGAAATCCGGAACAGTTTGTTGAATCCGATGTCAGGCCGCTAATGGAAAGCGAGGAATTCAACGCACAGATTTCCTCAATCAAGAAATCCAAAATATCTAGAGTTTGAAAGTCTTTTCTAGGGCATCAACCGTTTGAAGGGCGCCCGATTCCTAACAGCATTATTCCTGCAACGGCGCCAATCACCAATGCTGCTGAGACAAGGTCAGTTGCCCGTAGCTTCAGAACGGGGCTTCAATGGAGATTCAGGGGACGATTTATCGGAAGCTATTAAGTAATCCTACAGACCTTCCAGTCTGGGGTCACCTATTGGTGTTTAAAAGAGCTTGAGCGATGCTTACGGACAGCCAGTTGGTCCTGAAAATCGTGATAAAGGGATTCCAGATCCCTTTTAGGGATCAGGTACCGAGCACAACGGATTCGCAGGAAAACCTAACTAGTATTTTTTTAGTGCAGGGCCGCTTTGACAGCCTTCCGAATTTCAAGCTTGGCCCTTAGGACCGCCTCCACTGACATTACTTCCGAACAGATACAAGTGGAAGCTCACAAGACAGACACACAATACCCGGACAGAAAAACTAGAGTAATTTTTAACAAAGAAGGTGATAGCAGAAGTATAGAACCCCAGTACTGGGTTCTATAGCAACTTATTCTGCATTACGAAAAAGACAGAAGAGTTGTATGCAGTAATCTACCTAAGGAAATTGAACATGCGCCTCGAGGAAGGGGATTTGAAGATTAATAGCATACAGTTGATCTACAAGTTAGTACGCAGAAAAGAATACATGAAATCATTGGGCTTGAAAGGCGCTTTCCTGCACATATTGATTTAAAAATCGTTCAGGAAGCACTTAAGATTCTGTTGGAACGGTAAACATTACCGGCTCCGGATACTCCCTTTTGGTCGGTCGTTAAGTCCTCACTCTTTCACGAAGATTCTACGCCCATTGTTAAACTGGGTAAGAGTACAGAAGATAAGGGATTCGGCATACTTAGATGATCTGCTCATAATAGATTAATAGAAAGAGTTGTGCCTTCGGCACACCCCCACCCCGGATACATGTGAAATTAACCGAGCTCTGATATCTGATAAACAGATCAGAATCGAAGCTAACCCCATCACAAAGGATAATGAATCTGGGTATGACCATAGATGGTCAGGAAATTTCTCTAAAGGTCCATACTGCAAAGATGGGATCTGAGCCCAGAACCAGGGAAACTGATTTATGCGGGTAAAATATCTCTCAGATGTCTGGAGAGCTTTATTATGAAGGCGCAAGCTATCTCGATGGCGCTTCTATATGAAAGATTAATTCTACGCCGTCTATTGGAACTCTAGAACCAGGCCTGGTCGTTGAAAACTCCATTGAAATTTATTGTGAATCTTGCAGACCTAGAGATACAGAATATACCGTTCTTTGGGTGCCATTTGAATATTTGGAATAGCCATTCATTTCTACCAGAAACTCCGAAAGTCGAAATATTTACGGACGTAAATGGCACGGCTTGAGGAATAGTCATTAGCGACACCAAATACACCAGATTATGGAGCAGATCGGAGACTAATCTGAAAATCAACTGAAAGGAGTTAATCACAGTTCAGTATGTCCTAAAGCTGAAAGAAGTGGTCTGCCTATCGGTTCTGATTTACTCAGAAAATATGACTACTTTAGCATACGTCAGGAAATTTGGTGGAAATATCTCTCCCGAGCTTCTAGAGATTTCGAAACACATGTGGATGCACTGTCTTTATATCAATACCAGGCCACAGGTAACTTAAACTCCATTAGTTCTGAGCCCTGCAGACTTCCCAAGTCGACTTACTTCCCAAAAAGACTGGTCCCATTCACCAAAGGCGTTTTCCAAACTGCACAAGAAATACTGGGAACACGACTTAGACATCTTTGATTCATTGATAAACAAGAAGGTGGCGAGATATTACAGCTGGTTTTTGGACCATAAAGCGATAGGCCAGAATTTTCTGAGGTTCAAATGGTCTATCTGGAGAACACTTACTGTTGCCTAACCATGGTACCTGATTTCACAGGTAATCCAGAAGATACGGCGAGTGCGAATAAATATGACAATAATCACTCCGGCTTGTATTTCAGTGATTATATTTCTGGACATTCAAGTGTTTTCAATAGCTCAGCCTTACAGGATACATGCGACCGAGGTGATCCCGGATCTAAAATTTGGAAATTCACCGCTAACCAAGAACAAAAGTTTGAATTTGTTGGCGTGGATAATCAGCTGAGCTCCCTCAAGAGGTAAGGTGTCATCAAAACTGCATTAGACTATATAATGGACAGCCAACGCACGGTGAAGAGAAAAAAAAATTATTGTCCGATACAACAGAAGTACGAGTATTGGCACAGTCCAAAGTATAGCAACTCTGCGATAACGGCGTTGGGATTGGTAAATTATCTAGACGAGATATATATCAAATATAAGCCGAATTTTAGCACAATCAGAATGTAAAAATTGGCTATATTATAGCTATCATAAACCCTTCAGTTGATTAGTGAAATTGATTGCATACGACGGCTACTTGTAGCGCTCTAATAGAAGAGCATAGCTAGTTTTATTAGACTTGCTATAGACACATCTTGGTAATCAATTACTTCAGGAGAATAGGCTCAAAAGGTGACCTGGAAATAAAAATATTAATCAGTAAGACATTCTGATTACTGTCAGTGTGAGGTTTTATGCGCGCAAACCATAAACATCGAATGGATGAAACTCGGACAGTAATTAGTAACAGAGTACTAAAACTACTCATTTCGGCACCAAAGGAGAAACGCAAGGGCCATCCAATTATCATACCCTATGAAATCAACTACCATCCTGATAAAACACTATTCCCCGTCGAGACTTATAGGTTATACCATGCCAATGTTACAGTTAATTTATGCCCAGAAAAACACTCTAAAGATAATGATTTAGAGGTAAATAAACTATTCAGGTATATTTGAGATTGTAGAAAATCACTATCAGTCAATATTATGACCAGAAATATTCAAAGCATTTCAAATTTAATTACAAGGATGCCAAATACACCGATACCGAAGACTGGAGCAATCGGTCAACAGTAGAAGCAAAAGCAGGTGTGCCCTTAGATTCAATTTTAGCACAGACCTTCTGGCACAATTACGAAATACTCGACACATATTATCGCTTGTACCGCACAACAGAAACCAATATCGCACAAACGATAATTCCTCTGGATTCACTTAATACGAATTCATCCAATGGCGTATAATATAAAGTTAATTTGGTCTTTTATGAATATTAACTAATATTATACTAAGGGCGGATTCATATTAAGGCACACTCACCCAATGCACCATTTATGTTATACTTTTGCTAAAATATGATAAGGTCATCGAGAAAGCGTACCATAGAGTATATTTAAATATTTTTTTTAAATTTTCGATGATTTATTAATAAAGATTATAAAACTTAATATGAATCCATCCTTAGTATAATATATGTTAATATTAGTTAATATTCGTCAAATACTAAATTAACTTTAGATTATAAATGATTATGTTTTCATTTTTGAAGATAAATGGCATCAGCAACCAATTAAAGAGATAAATAAATAAATTAATCTCCTGCAGAAAAAATAACAATTTTCTTTCAATGATATTGAGTCATAAATCTACAAATTTTATCCAATATATGTTGTTTTAAATACAGTAATATAGCTTTTTTCAGCAATAAAGACAATTTTTTCCCAAAAAAAATTTTGAATTAATATTAGACTAAGAGGAATCTATTTTTGGCGAACATTGACGGTTTAAAATCAAATCCCATGGCTGTTGTGGTGAAAAATGGCACTTCTAGTCCAAAAAGATCCATTATTTATGTGTTAATATTCATCAGCAAGGCTGTTATTTTCGACCAATATCTTCTCATAGCAATATTCTTTATAACTCTGGTCAACAAAAATGGCATCTTATGTCCGATAATTGGCCATTTTATCTTACTAGAATGAATTTTTGACAAGTAAAAATCTCATACCATAAATTTTTACTGTATAAATAATCGTATTTTTATTACATAATACACCGATTAGATATAAAAATTCTATTATCTTTGCCAAAATTAAATTTTTTTATTCAGTAATTTGACTTCTGAAATAGTTAAAACAGCTCAATAAATTTACATATCTTAACTCCCCCCCCCCTTACTTCGCTTCACTTTAGAAACTATCTAGATCTATACTAGAGTTTCATATTTTTTTCGATGATAATAAAGCAAATTATATCCTCGAAAATTCCCCAAAATAATTACCAAATCAAAATTAAAATCTTTACATATATCTACTATAGAATATACAAGATTTCAAAGTCTCTTGATTGGGTCATTTTTATTGGATATAGGAAGAGTTTTGGAACGATGTAGTTATATCAGTTCAATAAATACGGCTTTTCTAGATTAAAAAATCCTTTTCAACTGAGCTATTGTTTCCAAACATTCTATTTTTTGGTAGCAGCAGATTGATGCCTACGATTTTAATATCCTACCGGCAGAAATTTCTTTATTAGAAAATCCAATTTCTTAACACTCTGATTGCGTTACATCCTTAATTTAATGAGACAAGCTTGTGGGCAGAGCTCATATATTTTTCGTTTTCGGGGAGCTGATTTCAACGCGGGTTTGTTCTTTCAAATATTATAGGGCGCTTAACATCTATGGATAAAATATTCGCTAATTTTGTCACTCTAGCATTGGTTCTTAGCCTCCGCAGCCTATTTACCACCACAAAGATAAATTAAAATAAATTTAATTGGTTTTAGATAATCATACTTACCTATATATTTTTTTCTTTCGACTTGTGTAATTTTATTAGCCGATTTTTATCACAAGCTCGTGTCACAAAAGCAAAATACTTACAGCATGGAAATGCTGATCATCTAATTGACTTTTAAATTACATAGAAAATTAACCCCGAAAAAATTATTAAATAAGCGAGCTTTTTATTTATTAGTGCCGTCGAGGGGATTTTTTTGGCATCGAGTAGGGTCACACATTTTTAGGGTTAGTATACTCGGGTACAGTCGATTTTTGATGATTTATTTTATATTAGATTTTAGCTGGAAAGCATTTTTTTTCCTTTTTTTTTTGCCCTTCATTCTAAAACTATGATTACTTCACATTTTAATTAACATATTGAACTATTAAGATATTTAACCAACAAAAATTAAAATATAATTAATTAGAGTCTGACCAAGATATTAGAGTAAAAGGATTTTTTTTGGTTGATTAAAATATAATTTATAATTTATAATTTATAGTGAGGAAGTGGAGGACGCTTAAATTAGGTATTTTTTTCTATTATCTTCTTTTTGAGAAGTATCAAAAGGATAAAAAAAAAATTCTTATATTCCTAAACATTACTACTTATAGCAATTATAAAAAATCAAAAAAAGCTAATAGAAATCCTCTTATTCTTGTTTAATAGTTTTAATAGCAAAAATTGCAATAAAATTCCTTGATTCAACTAAGTATAATAATTTTAATTAATAGCTACTTTTTTGTTATCTGTAATTGGATTTAGCCTCATTTTTTTGATATAAGTCCATTTTATATGGAAGTTATTGCAAGCAAAAATCGCTTAGATTATTGTGGGTGCATATATTGAAGGATTTTTTTTTCAATAAATAAATAAATAATAAGAGTGTAATTTGTTAAATAGGTCTGGCTTATCTGCATACTCCTCCATAATTTGCCCTTCGACTATTAAGATAGCGTACCAAACTTTTAATTTAAAATTAAATTAATAGGGGAATGGACCATAAATAATATCCGGAGGTTAAACATAAATTTGTATTCTATTCAAAAAAATTTAAATTCAAAGAAAATAATTACTCTTAATTTTACTCCGATTTAAGTATATTTCAACCGATTTAATAGAAATATAAGTTTGACACTCCTTTTTTATATCTAAATGAGATCAATTAACGAAAACGTCTAGCTTTAAAAGTTAAAAATATGTGACATAATTTTGAGCACAGTTAATGCGGTTATGATATTTTACCCCGAATTTTTGAAAATACGGGCAAATATATATTCTGAATTGAATTCCACTTGCATCAAATTTATATTTTTTTACAAAAAATACCATTTTAATTTTCTCTAATGTTCTTTTATGATTACTTTTACCCGAGAAAATTTTCAAAAAAATATGTTTAATATTATTATAATTTAATAAACCTTTTATATATAAAGTTGGAGGTGATTTAACGGATCTTGATGTTTTTTTATCACTAAGTTTTTTAGAAGGCATTTAGGGCTTGCATAATTTCACGTTTAACAATAAAAATTGGATATAAATTAAAAATTAAAGAGTTTAATATTTTTTCCATCTTTTCATTGGAAATTATTAATAGCGTCTTCTCATTTTAATATTTAAAAAACATGTATAGGATTTAAAGAAATAACAATAAAACTTTTTTAATATAAAAATTATAATTTATATCTGATTTTATTAAATTATATGTCTCTAAATAATAATTAATCGAGAAAAAATCACATCTATACATTTTTTATATAATGTGAAACTAAAAAAACATCAAACACCGATTTTTCTCCTAAAACCTATTTTAAAAAAAATAATTTGAATTTAACTAAAAAATATAAATTTGCACTTTGAAATAATTTTTACAATCAAGAACTTATAGTCCTGAAATAAAAAAAAAAAACACATATATGTAAATATATTATTTATATACCTTCCTCTTTTGTGTTTCAATCTTTAACTCTTTTATTCACAAACATGATTTATAACTTTAATTAAAATGTTTGATTTTAATTTATTTTTTTTCATTTACTAATAAGTTATATATATGTGGAAGTTTTATTGAACATAAAGGGAAAAAAATTAAAGAAAATATATGAGCGAATAGGATAGCTTTGGATATTTTATGGGAATCTGTTCCCGGAAAAAAAACTGAAAAAGAAAAAAAAAAGAAAGAGAAAAAAAAATGAGGTAAATCTTTTACAAAGAAGTTTTGGAAAGAGGATAATCTTTCATGATTTTTTAATGTGAAAACACAAAGGAAGATACACCATTGGGATGAACTTTAACAAACAAAGACCTCACTTGTATATAAAAAGCTGCTCTTGGTTCGGCAAAAAGAAGGACACCGAGAAATTTTATCAAAAAAAAAAAAAAGTTCTGAGAGTCAAACAATTTAAAAAAACAATACTTTTTTTTAGTTAAAAAATATTCGTTAAAGAAATACCTAACTAAATTCAATAAAAATTTCACATCTAATTGTCTATTATCTTTTTTTTACTTCTATTCATATAATACAATCACTAGTTTACTTTTTTTTAAAACTAGCGAAAAAAAAATAGAATTTACAAAATTATATAAACAAAAAAAAACAAAAAAATTAACAAAAGAAAAAAAAAATGAAATAAAAAATATAAGTTCATTGGAAGAAGAAAACTCCAGTTCAGTATATAAGATGGTTCAGGAAATTCAGGATACAAAAACTGCTAAAACTGAGAACGAGTCTCACCAGCCCGCTGAAAGGATAGTCCTAAGAAGGAAAGAGACATCTGAAAAGCAGACCTCTCTACATATATATCTTCATTGTATATAAGATAATAAAATTCCAACAAAACCCATTAAATTTTTTGATTTTAGAACCTAGAGTGATGCCAAAAAATATATCATAATTTCCATCGAATTTATAGCATTTTTAAAACCAGAGTTTGGATAATGCTTATAAAATTTTTTTTTGGATATTTTAATTTTTTATACCATTTTAATATGGCAAAATTATAGGATAAGAAAAAAGATACAATACACTGAACTTATTTTTCTGTTAATTCTCTTCAAAATCATATAAACTTGTTCAATATAAATAAAATATTGGTTCTATCACATATTTTTTCTTTACATCTTATTTTCCAGATTTTTTACTATTAAAAATTTCACTAAATTTAAAGATGTTATTTTTTGAGTATTTAAGTCAAAATGATGATTTTTAGCGGGGGACGAATCTTTTTTTGCTTTATCATTTTCGTTTTTCTCCTAAAAAATTCTTATAATATTTTTCTTAAATACAATATCTCTTATTCTAATAAATAATTTAATTATGAATATAAAACTGCAGTTAGGCATCATTTATCTCAAAGTAAATATCAATAGTAATATTTTAAAATATTTAAGTTAAGTATTTACTTGTATTTTCTCCACACCCCCCCCCCATACCCCGAGCACTCTTTTTTGGTTTCTACATAAAAAAAATGAAGATATTTGATAAGATTATATAGTCTTATAAAAGGTGAGTCTAGAAAATGGTAAAGATCGAAAGTTTACTTTTATTGAAAATCTAATGCTACTTACACCTATAAATATTCATTTATTATTTTATATTTGAAACTTTAAATAGCAATTTGTATTAATAAACTACTTTTTTATTTTCTGTGATCAAAACAACTTATTTTTTTGTAGGATTCATAATATAAAAAATAAGTATTTTGATTTATACCCCCTAATGAATTTAAAATATTGGATTCCTGTGTATAAATAGGAACAAAACCTCTATAAGTTATTTTAAGTTATATTTCAAAAATTAGAATCTGTTTATTTTTGAATACATCATAGTTATTGTGTTAAACTAAAATAATTCTAGTATCCAATGTTAAGTTTGCCCTAATTAGTCTCGCTCCTTAATGTTTAATTCAATAAATTTATTTTTCAGAACTAATAGAGGATAAATATTATGGTTTTTTTTAAAAATAATTTATATTGGATACACTTTATATTATAGGAATCTTAATTTTCGATACAAGTTTCAGATTAATATTTATATTTAAAAAAATTCTTTAATATCTAAAGAGGTACTTTAAAATATCATCTCTATAGTTTATAGATAACAAAGTCACGTAGAAGACATTAATTAAATTGTAAATTTTGAGTTAATTATAATCAAAAATAAACTATGATCTTTCTTTGATAAATTTAAAGGCTTTTTTGAATTTATTTATGGTTATTAAAAATGAAATCGAAAAAAAAAAAAAATTTAAAATTTTCTGCCCATATTTGACTAAATTATTTAGATAAAATGTTATTTTTATAAAAAAGACCCAAATTTTTCGCTTAATAAATCAAAAGAGAAAAAAAAAATTCCAAAGAATTTATATATAAGGTCATTTTACACTAAATAGAATAAATATTAAGAGTTATCATTTTATTGAGTAAAAATAAACCGAATTTAACTAACAAATGTAAGTGAAATATTTAACTAAATAGATCTTATGACTAATACTGTTGAGTAAAGTTTAGACAATAATAATAATCTTTTCTTTCGTGAAGGTACTATGTCAAAATAAAGCTTTTCAATTTTGAAAAATTTCATAAAATAATTATACTCACATAAAATAAAAAAATGGAACGAGAGACTGGATCTCAATCTGTATCAATTCAGGAGAAAATTAATTCACTTAATGAAATTCATAAAAACTGCTGATAGAAAAGGAACTTACAGTGGATTAAGAAGGTCCGTACGTTACAAAAATGTCCCCTGTTACCAACCTCATAGTATATCTAGAAATAAAAAATGCATTCCTATCGATTGAAGAAGACTTTTTTAGGTCCTCATTAAACAAATAAATAGGTAAGAACGCAATACACTCTTCCCCCAGGATATATTATACATACTAAAACCACTGCAATCGGTTGATACAGCGTCTAGAAAAGTAAATAAGGCCGATTATTCTCTCTATGGGGCTTTGATAGAGTTAGCCCAAAAAGTAATTCCCATCTATTACACATAACAGTAGAATACAGGATATTTTAGGAGAAAATATTTTTTAAGACAATGACTTCTTATTTGCCAACACTATAAGAGCGCTCCTGGCAGAAATTGTGACAGATGTAACAAAAAATAGTTCGGTTAATCCTCATAGAGAACTTTGTCTGTCAGGCAAGCCTACTCAGCTCATCAAATCAGAAACAAGACCGCTTATTGATCAAGAAGTGTTGGAGAGCCTCATCGCAAATAAACCTACATTTAAATTACAGATAATCCAGCCATTTATCAAGCTCCAAAAGGCTAATATTCCAAAGGATTCTTACAGAAGCAGCAATGCTACGGCGCAGAGAACTAATGCTGCATCCAATACAGACTACAGCTCCTCAAATAAGACATTTGATCAAATTTCTAATTTTCTTGGAAGGTGTTGCGTGCCGCGTGAAGGGGTCTCATTAGATACCAAATAGGGACCTCCAATAAGAGGATGCATAGCTATATTTTATGCTTTTTGTTTTAAAATAACGGACAGCAGCTGAGCTTCGAAAATATTTTTGAAGGAATCCAGAATCCTTATTAGGAATACAGCCTCTCAAATTCTAATCTGTCGTCGTTAAAAAATAATCTGAGCTTTGAGTTCAGTAAGTTCATTTTGGGTGAATTTGTCTTACTGTTTATCGAAGAGGTACTTCCAAATTATCCTGGATTTTATAGCCAGCTTTTCAAAATCCGAAAGAAATAGGATGGTCTAAGATCAGAATCAGACCTTCGCAAGATCGATATTCATGTAGAAGGGCAGAAATTCAATAAACATAATTCTCAATTAATCTTCATCATGATATGTTGAAAGAATTACCTGAGATATTTGTACACACAGGATGCATTTATGCATATCCCGGTGCGCAAGCAGCTATGAAATATCTCATGTTTTTTAAGAACGGAAGCAGCTTTTATTTTCGCGTTCTGCTATTATTGCTATCACCGAGTCCATTTTTCTTCAAAAAGATCATTCAAACTGTGCTGCAATGAGCAGAATCAAACTAAATGGGAGTCTTTGCTTATCTTGATGATCTGTTAATCATGGGAACTTCCAAGGGAAATTTTATAGTAATCACAAGCAAAGTATACTTAATCTCTGGGTGCTTAGATTAAAGTTCAACGACGAGAGATAGTAAATTATAACACAAAAATCTATTAAAAACCTGATTAAAGTGATAAAAACTCAGATAAATGGCTCTCGTGGTGCCGTCCACTAAGTTCTGGGATCTCCAAAGAGATGAAAGCAATTTGCTTAAAGCTGGCTAGACGAAATTGAAATTTCTGGTGAGCTTAATTCAAAAAGCCCAATAAATTTCTATAACGCTACTGCCAGTACTTCTTATGCTCAGACAGCTCCTAGAGCTCAAAATCGTTGTCTTCGATTTTGAAATCATGCAAATCAACAGTGTTTCTGAAGAAACCAGCCACTCAGAACCTGTTTTTCTGAAAAAATCAGAAGAATACGTGGAAAATACTCTAGTTCTTTTCTGTAACTCTGGAAATACAACTCTTCACAGATTCAAGTGACTCAGCTTATGCTGTAGTAATAGGATCTCAGAAATAATCGGGTTCTTATATAAAATCAGAATAAAATATGCTCATCAACACCAAGATACTTCTTACGGTTCTATCTTAACTCAATATTCAGAGTTTGATTGGGATATCAGTTTTATTATGTTGAGAAAACGCAACCACACTCTCTTATTCTAGGAAATTCGGGACAAAACCTTCCAAAAAAGATTGCAAATATCTCAAGATGTTTGGAAATTCTGTTTTAGTAATAAAAATCAACCAAAAGTCACATATTTTCCATCATTGCTGCGCCCAACGGATGCTCCAAGCAATTTGACTGCTTTAACAGAATTTTACCTGTCATGAGAGATATAATATACACTGAGATATATCTACAGTTCACAATATGTGGATATTTTTGTTCGAATCAAGACAGGAAGGCGTAAAAGAATTTCAGCTGGTTCCAAGACAACAAGGTTCTAGGGTAGAATGATATAAAATTAAAATATTTTCAGCTCAGCAATACATACGGATTCTTGCTCTGGAATCTGATAACTCAGACCTTACAGAACGTAAGCATTGATCAAATAAATATGATCTTAGTGAATCCAATTTGGAAATAAGCATCATGGCTCTTTGGCCTGATATTTCTTTCAGTGACCCAGCCTCGTTTTCAGCTAGCAAACACGGTAATTCTGGATCCAAAAACGAAAATCCTCTGCTCTCAAAAAAAATACAGGAAATCAATCACTTGTAGGATCGGAGGGGTTTCCTCAGAGACCGATGTCTCAGAAATTACGCATTAATTTTATAGCTTCCAAAAACGACGTATCAAACGTTGATATAGATACAGTGCTACCAAATAGCGGTTATTAGTCCGAAAAATATTTTATGATATCAATGCACCAACATGCTCATCTCAAATAATCAATTATCTAATTGAGTTCCCCTAAGAGTGAAATACCTTCCGTGGTTTAGGGGCTTAATAGTGCACTTTTCGAAGTATACCAGACTAAAATTTCACGCAGCGTTGTACTATTTTTGGTTGGAAGTAGTGGAGACAGCGCACAGCGTTGCACTATTCTTGGTTGGGAGTAGTGGAGATAGCGCACAGCGATTCGGAGGACAGCGATTCCAGAGGAGGACCATCTAGAAACAGGAGGAACCGATCGTTTAGCACAGCTGAGACATAGTCTAGTGCACAAGTCCAGCGTTCGACGGTCAGACGGATCTCAGCGTCTAACAGCTATTTTTAGGAGATCCATGTCGACCAAACCCACGTTTTGGTGGGAGCCTAATTTTATTAAACCTGTTAGAAGTATGCTCTGACTAGGAGCTCATTGGATTCAATGAACGATATTTTGTTGACAAAAAACTCAATTCTTGACTTCAATTAACCTCAGCCACACGCCTACTTAAAGAAATGTCAGAGGGGGGTGGGGTCTTTCGGTTGGTAGATTGCACCCCTTTTCTGTAGGCACGCAGCCGTTAGTCCGACAGAGAAGATTATTGTAGTTATGATAATAGT
>LSSL01007699.1:0-20552 GCA_001953115.1 Smittium mucronatum | reverse complement strand
GATTTTAGACCAATTATAGGAAAAGCATTTCCAAGATTGTATTTTGTGGTTTATTTTTTCTAAGTGAGTAATTTGAAGATTGTGGGGATTCAATAATAGTTTTTTCGGCTTTTCTGAAAAAGCGAAAAACTAAAAAAGCAGAAAAATAAGATTTTATAAATATATCAAAGCGGATTAATTTAACTATAAAGGATTTGAAGATCAAAAATAAATCGAAATCGAAGCAAAAAGTCAAGTAAATAATTTACCACTATAAAATATTTATATATTTTAATTCTTTATTGCATTTTGGAATGTGCACGATGTTATGTGGAACTAAATTTAACAAAAAAAAAACTTTTATAAAAAAAAAATAGAATTAAGAAATTCTGTTCACAAAGAAAGGGATGAATCATATTTTTAATATACATATAGTTAGCATATTTGAAAATAAATGTCTAAATCGGCGATTCTGAAATAATTGGGTTTTAGGTACATCGTACATTAAAAACAGAACCACATGCGTCCAAAATAGTACTAAGCTGTGCCCAAAGAATTTTTTATTTTATAATCAAAAATAACGTAAGGACTTCATAATAATTGTATTTTATTTTTAAAAAAACCAAATACAAAAAATAAATAACTAACTATCTTAAATTCATATATGCTCATAAATTGCCGCTAATCTTTTAACTGAAAGCTAGAAGAGATTATAGGCACTAAGACACTGGGGCTCAGCAAAAATTAAATGTTCTATATCTTGGTTTTTTTAGCTTTTTTTATTTTTTTATGTGAATTTTATAAACTAAAAATATATAATCAATCTTAAAGTAAATTTTTAAAGTAAAACTTGTAATAAAAAATTTCTGAAACTCACGAGTAATTTTTTTTGAAAGCATATAACCTTGAATACAAATATAAATTTTTCTTTAAACCAGAAGTTAATGAATAATTCAAAGATTTGTTACAACTTGAAACTAATTCACCTAAAGAAACAAAATAAAAAATATTAGTAGAAACTATTTTTTGAAGAATGAATCAATATTACATATTTTTTTAGCGAATAAAACCCTTAAAGTTATTGAAAAGGAAATTTTTTTTATTATATCAGGGAAATTTTTATGTCCTTACCCATCCCCGGTCAGAAAAAATATGAAAAAGTGTTTCAAGCTATTTTTATGGGCCGATCAGGATATAGTTAGATATTATGTTAAAACGTTTCAAAAGTTTCAGTAAATAAATTATTTGTAAGGAATAAATATGTAGCTCTCATTATTTCTGAAAATATTTTTGAAAGAAAATAATTTGATTTGTTAGATATGCGTAGCTCTCTATGAGGTTATTTTCTATAAATTCCCCATGCCACCAAACATTTCTTTCATTTTAACTGGATAGCCAAACTTAGGATATATACCAGTTCTGAAGTTTTAAATAAATTAAAGTAATTTATATTCAGATATTTGACATCTCCAAGGTTGGAAATTTTGAAAATAGCTTTGAGTTTGCCAATGGTGATTTTATTGAATTTTTTTTGGCCTTTTCGGGTAATAATTTTAGATTTGCTTTTTTTTTTTTTTTATGGAAAATTTATTTTTAAGTTAATAAAAAGTTATAAAAACTAATTTAAAAAAATTAAAAAAAGTGAAAATTTTTCAACAAAAATTTTCACCCAACTCCCCTCTGCCGCTCTAGCAGCTCCATACCTCGAAGGCATTGGTTCAAGGTTTTAGATTTGTTGTTCCTAGAAATCCCCTAACTAACGGGATGGTAAAACAGTCTCATAGAACTTTATACCGTAGTACCAAAGTGCCTAAGGAGAAAAAAATAGTAAATTAATAAGATAGGTATAATTTGTCAAATTTTAAAACGTTAATTTATTAATATAAATTTTATGGATTAATTTTAACTATAATTATTCTATATTTTTCATATGTGGTGAACTTTTTTGATTTCATTGGAATAAGAATTCAACCATCAATAGAAATACATCTTAGAGGCTCATGTATGAGTATAGAATTTATGACCGAGGAAATATGAGAATCAAATTTGGAAAAAAATTCCGTATATTGGACCAATTGATGAAATTGGTCTCATTAATAATGATTCACAGAGCTTTAATCAAAATGGAAATGATTTTTTTCAAAGGGCCGATGAATTTAGTCACCAGGAATTTATTATCTTGCAAGATAAAGATTTTTTACATTAAATAATTGATGCAGAAAATTTGGCACATGGAGAAAGCAAAGAACTAAATATAAATCTTAGATATTTTTTAATAATAATGGAAGAGTCTTACGGAAATAAAGAGCTATTTTCAATGAATTTTTTTTATTAATAAACCTTAATATTAAAAAACTGCGATTATGGTGATAAGGTAAAAATAAAAATACCGAAGTAATATCAAAGTAGAATATGCGATAAATTTCTGATTTGATCTATAATAAATAAAATGGAAGATAATTATGAGATAGGAACTATTATTGGTATAATTGATAGAAAGATGAACAAAAAGCGTATTTAAAGACTTGAATTATGTTAAGATATTAATATTAATAATGGAAAGACATTTATAATCGGCGACTTTAGAAAAGAATCCAGCTGGGTAAAGAGGGTAGAAATAAAATGCACATTTAAAGGATGGTGCAAAAAAAATAAACGAAATGCAAAAAAAACTTGAAGGAGCGCACAACGGTTTTAAATTCTGAATATGAGTTATATATGAAAATATTGGAAATAGAAAGCCAATAACTCAAGTTGAATTAGTTTAAAATCAATGGTGTTGCAAATAAATATTGCTTATTAACATTTTTTTCCTTTCTATTTGTATTACTATTTATCTTATTAAAAGATATTTTTTTGTATTCAAGGTTATATGCTTTCAAAAAAAATTACTCGTGAGTTTCAGAAATTTTTTATTACAAGTTTTACTTTAAAAATTTACTTTAAGATTGATTATATATTTTTAGTTTATAAAATTCACATAAAAAAATAAAAAAAGCTAAAAAAACCAAGATATAGAACATTTAATTTTTGCTGAGCCCCAGTGTCTTAGTGCCTATAATCTCTTCTAGCTTTCAGTTAAAAGATTAGCGGCAATTTATGAGCATATATGAATTTAAGATAGTTAGTTATTTATTTTTTGTATTTGGTTTTTTTAAAAATAAAATACAATTATTATGAAGTCCTTACGTTATTTTTGATTATAAAATAAAAAATTCTTTGGGCACAGCTTAGTACTATTTTGGACGCATGTGGTTCTGTTTTTAATGTACGATGTACCTAAAACCCAATTATTTCAGAATCGCCGATTTAGACATTTATTTTCAAATATGCTAACTATATGTATATTAAAAATATGATTCATCCCTTTCTTTGTGAACAGAATTTCTTAATTCTATTTTTTTTTGATAAAAGTTTTTTTTTTGTTAAATTTAGTTCCACATAACATCGTGCACATTCCAAAATGCAATAAAGAATTAAAATATATAAATATTTTATAGTGGTAAATTATTTACTTGAATTTTTGCTTCGATTTCGATTTATTTTTGATCTTCAAATCCTTTATAGTTAAATTAATCCGCTTTGATATATTTATAAAATCTTATTTTTCTGCTTTTTTAGTTTTTCGCTTTTTCAGAAAAGCCGAAAAAACTATTATTGAATCCCCACAATCTTCAAATTACTCACTTAGAAAAAATAAACCACAAAATACAATCTTGGAAATGCTTTTCCTATAATTGGTCTAAAATCAAGATTATTTAATAAATTTTTCCATACATTCGCTAAAATAAAAACTAAATTCGGAAGAAATTTCCAATAAAAAATATAATCACAACTACATAAAGTTCAAAATATTTGCATATGGATCACATCCATCAAAAAAGTATCAAATAAACATGGGAATATCATCTGAATACAACATATATATTACTTTATAATAATTTTTTGTTGTTTAGAATGAATCTCAAATGTATTAAATTTTACAAATCCATATTATAAGAATTCTTATATAAGTTTGATGAAATATATTTTCAATAAGTCAATTTATCTATTTTATAAAAAATAACTTGTAAAAAAAACTTCTAATGTGATAATTTAAATGATTCATTCCGAAATATGCATTATTTGAATATTGTTTATTTCCCAATTTTACATTTAATTATTCTAAATTTTTTATTTTAATAAACACATAAAAAGGATTTTAGGTCGCAATTAATGTTATATTTTTAATATTAAATAAATAAATCTAAAAATCTAAAAATATTCGAAATTTAAACTGTAGGCCTAATGATGTGTACTATTAAAAATCTTAATTTATAAATTTGTAAATAAGAATATACTTAATATTTATTGAAAAATCTTAATTAAATGTATTTTAATTTACTATTACTGTATTTTTGTGTTTATTACATAAAATTTTGTAAATTAAAGAATACATAAATCTTGAAATATGATTATATTTTTAATTGAAAGTTATTTTTGGTTTATTTTTTACAAGAAATTCGTATAATTGACAATATGTACAATAAGTGTCCGTATTTCTAATCATATTTTTTTGATGAATTAAAGAAAAAGTGATCAAATTATACATTTTTTTATCAACTAAACTCATAATTTCAATAACATTAAGCCAAAAAGATTTAAATATTGTTTAACTTAAAATTTTTTATATTTCAAAATAAATGCATATTTCAATAAATTAAGACATTTAAAAAATTAATGAATAATTTAATTAACGAGTGTGGTTAAAATAACGCGTTTTTCTAAAAATAAATTGAATTTAACTATAAAATAGCTTTAAACTGAAATTTTATTGAAATTTTTAATTTAAGTTTAATTTTTGAATAGAATAAAATTGATCAAAATGAAATACCCCCAGAAGCGGATTCAAATATTATTTTACAGTTTAAATCATCATATCTCTCAATATTTAACACAAAAACTCACTCTAAATTAAAATGATTATGCCATATAATAGACCATTTCTATTTTTACATTATTAATTTAAAGTTATCATCATTTATATAAAAAATATAATTACAATATGTATTTTTTTCCAAAGAATTTTTTTAAACCCTCCCCTTTAAATCCACCCAGTTTAATTTAATGCAAATATATGCTATTAAAATTTCCTATTGGCCAAATAAAATTTATCTTTGCGCATTCTTACATGTAATTAAATAAATAATCTGAATAGAAAAAGTGGCTATGTAAAACCTTATATATCCGTTTAATCATTTCAGCACCAATAAATCGGTCTAAAATGCTTATTATTTGATAATATCTCACTCTAATATAATATTAACCCCAATATAAACTCCAAATAAAATAAAATAAAATCTTCTCAACAATTCTTATCAAGCTTATTTTTTCTAAAAAAAAACCAAAAAAATAATTAGTGTATGTATTTTAATCCAAATTTTCTTAAATTTAAATATATTTAATTAATAAACTATAGTTAAGCGCTTTAAATATAATAATAAATCGATCTGTTTATTTTTTTTCTCTTCTATCCATTTATTTAATTATAACTATTTAAAATTCTAAATGGAGATGATTCCTAATAAATTTACTAACTCATATATTTCAAAATTTCGAAAATATTTTAGCTTTATCAACCAGTATAATTCGAAAAAAGTCAACCAAAAATGGTGAAATGTATATTAATTTTTGAGGATGTGAGGTAAAAAGTCATAAATTTCTTTTATTAATAATTTCTGACACCATTTTAGACCCAAAACTTTTTATTTATAGTTTCTAGTATGGGCTAAAACTCATAGATTAAAGATTATAATACTTTATCAAGTTTATTTAAAATAACATATCTATTAAATTTGAAAGACTAATTAATTAAGATATTACAAGCTTTCAATACAACAAATATTTTTATAACACTATTTTGATTATAAATTTTTATATTAAAATTACTTTTGATGCTTATAGGATTTTTTTTACTGAAAAAAATATTTATTTTAATCAAATATTCATCAAATATTCCTTTAATTGTATAAAAAAGTAATATTTAAATATATAAAATAATGGTTAATGCATACTATAGGAATATTAATATCTGCCTTAAATATTCGTAATTTATTTTGTTTAAAAACATTTATAACTATACAAAATATAAATGAATAAAAATACTCATAAAAAAAAGATATCTGTGTATTTAATAAATAAATTTCAAAAAAATATATAATAACATAGAAAAACTCTTTTTTTATTTTTTATTTAATTATAAAAGCAATTTTTTTTAATATATATGAAAACAATATTACAATCAAAAAAAATCAACTATTGTTACTATTGTTGTTCGATCTTAATGGAATCAGGATGAGGGTAATAATTGGTTAGCATACAAATATATTGTGTATGTATTCATGGTGATTTAAACTGTTTTTAAATTATATTTAACAGCTTCAAACGAGCTTTTTTAAATTCTTTTAATAATTTTCTCAATCAAATCTTACTGAATATAACCTTGAGTTATGATTATAATTGAACTGGATAAAATTTCAACTTTTATCGGCTAAATTTCCTTTAAATACCTTTACATCACAAGATAACATAAATTGAAAATTGTTTACAAATATTGGGGGTCATATATTGTACTCTCTATTGAAGTTTTTAATAAACCATTTAAAGTATTCTAACCGGCTAAAAAAATATGATGAAACAATTAATGGACCCATATTTAATATCACCAACCATTGTAACCCTTCCATCTGTGGTTAATAAATTCTCTTTTAGCTCAAAGTTTCTTGTGTTTAACTGAATATTAAGCCTTCCCCTCTCTAAAATCTGTATTAAACCTTGAAAAATCTTGTATAAAACCATAAATGACGAGAGCTAGATTTGGATAATATGAAAAAGATAATAATTAAGATATTTTTCTGTTTTTTATATTTTGAAAAATAAATTATATTTTCAAATTATATTAAATTGCATTAGTTATCCTTGAAATTAATCTTGTTGATGAAATATAATTCATACTTAAGGTTGCATATAACGATGAAATTGTCGTTTAAGCTTTAAGGCATGTTAAATAAATCAGAATGGCATTCTTTATTGATTAATTCGATTTTTTCCCTTTATTACTTCTATTACTTGATAAGTCCGTATTTAATAATGAAATCAGCACGTCAAATTAAAAGATGCTAAAATTAGTTAATGTCTTTAGCAATTCATCATGTAATTTTCCAAAGTATAAATCCAAATATTTTTCATTGATTTTGAAGGTGCTTTCAACTATTGAATTTTTCCCCAAAATGTTTAGTTATACCCTCTGATCTTGAAAAACAATTTTAAAAGTTATAATTAGACATTTTAAAAACTTTTTTTTGTTTAAAAAAGACACAAAATTTGGTTTAAAATTTTTTTATAAATATGTGCTCTTTTTTAAGATTTTCTGACAAAATTTTCAATTCTATAAAAAAATTCATTAATAATTCTCAATTTAATTGTAATATATAAATTATTATTATTATATAAAGTCTTATTAAATCGATAATACGAAATTTTTACCAATTATAGTAAAAAATTTAATACTAAAAAATCAAAACAAGATAAGCCCATTTCATCGCAAAATTAGGTTTATTTTTGGAAAAACGCGTTATTTTTCCCTTTTTTTTGGTTTATTTAAATCAAATCACTAATTTTTTGAATGTCTTAGTTTGTAAATTAATGAATTTATTTTTAAATATAACAAAATTTGTTAAACACAATTTAAATTACTTTGTCTTAATATTATTGAAAATATGAATTTAATTGATATAAAAATATATGATTTGACCACCTTTTCTTTAATTCTTCAAAAAAATATGTATTACAAATGATTATCGCTTATTAAAATGGTCGTTTATTTATAATAATATGTTTTATTTTAAAAATAAGTTTAATAAGCTTTAATTTTATTTTTTTCCAAATTAAGTTAATTTTACACCATATCAATAATGTAAATATGAAAAATTGGGAAATTTATCAAAGTTTTTTTTGGAATTTTATTTTTTGGTACTATTTTATACTTATCAAATAAAAAAATTTGCATTTAAAATTTTTAATCTTAACCAAAATTTTCAGGAAATAATAAAAAAGAAAGAAAATTATCAGTGATGAGAAATTAAAGCAGTAAAAAATTTAAAATTTAAAGCAATCATACTTCTTTTAACGGCAGTATTTGACTCCTAAATGAAATTTTCTTAATTTATCAGGAGACAATATTTCCTAAAAAATTAGCAAATTTTAAATATATTTTAAATTCATATAAAGCCTCTCAAAAACTAGATATTAATATTTTCCCAATTCCACTGTTAAATCTTTGAAAGTAACTAAAGAATCTTTTTTAGAAAAGTAGAATATCATAATATAGAATTTAAAAAAGGAATTTTTTCTTCTTATAAATCTTAAAATAGTATTTTTGGTATTTTTCGATAAAAATTTTGATATTTCTTTTCTAATTTCGTCAAGGGTTATAATTTTCGTGTTGTGAAAATATGTACAATTTTTGAGGCTTGAACAGAATGAGCTGCAAATTTTAAACAAAACAATTGCTTTGAGACTGTTATCAATCGCAAGTGATCTGCAGGCAAACAGTGGAATTTATTTACGATAAGGATATCGAGTTTTTATTTCTTTCAATTTACTTTCAATTCTGTTTTTTAAATTATAGTATTTACCGATTTTATCTGCCAATAAAATTATGTGATAAAAAATATAAACAATAAATGTAAATGAAATAACAAGAAAAATAAAAAATCCAGTTAAATTTTGTGATTATCACAAAAAAAATTTTAATAGGTATTTATAATAATTTTTTTACAATTTTTAGTCGCTAAGATTTAATATAAAGTTTAATTAAACTTTTTAGCTAAAAATATTTAGATTTACCTTCTTTTAAGTCTTTTCTTTGAATAATAATCATAATGGTACGGATTTATTAAGTTCTGTATTACTTTTTATGACAAATAAGTTATCAATTTTGGTGAATATGAAATTGAATTAAATTTTTTGCATTTTTTTTTCCTGATATGATATTTTAAAAATCTCTTATATATTGAATTCATGTTACTCTATAGATATAAAAGATAAAGGAAGGGATTAAGAAAGATTTTTTTTATAGATAATATACCTTTGCTAGAAATTATAAACCAATAAATTAATATCTTTATCAGAAAAAATATGGAAATTATTATTGTTTCACATTAATCAATTTTAAATCTAAGCTAGATTTAATTTACTAAATCTTCTTACTATAAAACTTAAAAGATTAATGATAATAATAATAATCAAGCAAAAATCAACTTAGAAATATCTAAACCTTATATTTATTATAGTATCTTTTCCATTTGGATATCTCTCTATTATTTGGGCAAAAAAGTAATCATTAAATTATTTTTTAGAACAATGTTATTCTAATTAGATTTAATATAAATCCAATAAATTTCCACAGCGAAATAAATATTATTTTTTAAATTTCGTACTCTATAAAAGATATAAAAGTGAAATTTGAAAATAATTTTATCGTAATTTTAAAAAAAATTTCTATACGAAAAATAAAAATTTAGCCAATTATCAAAGCTATTATAGTATTTTACCGATAAATAAATCGATTTTAATGCGTATATATTTTTTTTTATTATCTTACCAATTTTATTAGGTATTTTGTTGAAATGAAAAAAGTTACGTAATTTTAAACTAAGATTTTTGAGATATTTATTATATAAAAGCTAAAATATTTCAAATTTATCTTTATTAATTGATTTACTATTTATAAAAAATGATATTATGGATTTATATTTTATATTTTTTTTTTGTAAAATCGATAATTTGAAAAATAGTTGTAAAATCAGATTCGCTGATATCTATTTTATTGTTTTATATTTTGCCGAAATTAATTTTTTTTTAGTGGTTATGCTTTCTGGTTTATAGTTCCGATATATTTATATTAGTTAATAAATTAATGATCGTTATTTTTTTTACAGTATATTTTTTTATATTTGGTCCCAGCTTCAAAAAAACGAGTAAATTTTTGCAAAAAAAAAGGATATATATTTTATTCTCAGATTAATAGATATAATCGAAATTTCGTCTAGTTATTCAGCACGTTAAATAAAAATAATTACATCTATATAACATGTAAAAATAGCTAATATTCATAAAATATTACTCCCTTAAGAGTGAAATACCTTTCCGTGATTTAGGGGCTTAGTAGTGTACTTTTCGAAGTACATTAGACTAAAATTTCATGCAGTGTTGAACTATTCTTGGTTGGGAGTAGTGAAGACAGCGCACAGCGATTCGGAGGACAGCAATTACAGGGGAGGTCCATCTCGAAACGGGAGGAGAAGATAGTTTAGCACAGCTGAGACATAGTCTAGTGAACAAGTCCAAAGTTCGACAGTCAGACGGATCTCAGAGTCTAACAGCTATTTGTAGGAAAGCCATTTCGATTAAACCCACTTTTGGGAGGAGCCTAATTTTATTAATGCTGTCAGAAGTAGGCTCAGGATAGGAGCTCAGTAGCTTCAATGAACTATTTTTCGTTGAAAAGGAGCTTAGTTCTTGACTGCATGTAACCTCAGTCATCCAGCCTACTTGAAGCAATGCCAGGGGGGTCTTTCGGTTGGTAGATTGAACCCTTTTCCTGTAGGTACGCAGCCGGTATTCCGACAGAGGAGCTTATTGTAGTTAAGATAATAGTCTTTTCTATACGACTTTTTCTTTTTTGCAAATTTTTTTAGTATAGTTTTTAATGAAGTTATCTTACAATAAAATTCCGTGATACAAAAAAAGTAACTTAATATGTCTCTTATTTATGTATAATTTTAAAATTAATCGAGCCCTAAAGGAATAGATCAATTCATATTATTGATAACGGAAGACATTAAATCCCACATAACTTCACATTTACCTTTGCAAATATGATATGGGTATCTCTAAACTTTAATTCACAATCTTTATCAAAAAAATTATAGTTCATTTATTTCACTTATTTTTTTGGTTTAGATTTACCATTTAGTTTTAACCAATAGATTGTAACACTTAATATGTCTCATATTATCGTATAATAAGAATTAATCTTCTACCTAAAGAGCTCAATCAATTCTAAAATAAAAAAATTAAATTTCATATCTTTGTTCCGAGAATATATATTTTGAACAATTTATAAAATTAAAATATAGTTAAATAATTTATATTTACAAAATATACTCCAGTCCTCCACCGAAATTAGAAAAGGTGTTTAAGGCTAGGTTTAAATTTTTAAACAGATCTTCCTATACTTAATCAGAGCGAAAAATACAATATAAATAAACTTATAATATAAAAACTGTTTTCTTTTATAATATTCAAATTTAAGTAACCAAAAATGGCTTAAAAAATTGCATTCATTAATGTAAAAAAATAAAAAATATTATTTTAGAACAATTTTCGGAGATTTAACGCATTTTTTCCCAAAAATTTCATGAAATTATGAATCTGTCAAATTTTGCAAATTTCTCAGAATTTACTAGTTCCTGTATATTTCTTCCGGATTCATTAGACGTATTACCTCAAAATTTTTTATTATATAGGTATTCCAAATGAAATCACATTAAAATTTAGATCGATAAAAACTAAATGAGTTTTAGTTGAAATTTATCAAAGTTGAGATTGAATATTTGATAATTTTTTATTTTTTATTTTTTTATCACTGAATTTTAATTGAAGATAACTTTATTAAAAAATAAAATAAAAAAATGCGAAAAAAATAAAGAAGTATAGAAAATACTATTATCCTAGCTAAAATAACTCCTCTTCCGAACTACTTGCTATTTAGCTAAGTTAAAAGAAACAAATATACCAACAAAAATACCCCCTCTATATTGCTTCAAGTTATTGGATTACTTTTTGTAAAATGTATAGTTGATAGCATCTAAAACATAAAAATATAAAAAATTTTAACCAATGATTATTTTTTTAAGCATTTAATAATCTATTTATTTTTAAAACTTCTATTTTACTCTTTACAATCTAGTTTTTGTTTTAAAAAAAGTCCAAATTGTGAGAGAAGAATTTAGCCCAAATAAATTCTGAATTCAAACTAATTAAATATATTAAAATATTTTAAAAAAATTAGATTGGTTCACAAATAATTTTAAATGTAAATTATCAAAATAAATAATCAGGTCCAAGTTGTTAAAAAATGTCTTTTTTGCTCTTAATCAAATAATTTATCATAATGCGACCACTTTATTATTAATACATCGATATTGACATAAAAAAGTTAAATTAAATGAATATTATTAGGCTATGAAAAAAGTATCTAAAAAAATCAGTTGTTTTTATTCAAGTTTGAAATTAGAGTTTTTTAATAATGGAATTTAATTTTTTATATACAAATAAAGTTAGTACGGTTTAATTCCCGAAATTTTCAAATAATCACAAATTTATCCAAATGAAAATTTTAAACAAATCAAGATATATAACGTATAAAATAGCCGGTAATATTGGTATTTTGATTGATTTTTGAACTAATTGAAATTATTACAAAGTTTAGTAAGTTATATAAACCAGTTTAATTTCACTTTATTCTTCGATTTTTTTTTAGGTATATTCAAAAAAATCAATATATAATTTTTATTTTCATCTTTATAAATAAAACTTGTTTATATTGCGTTATTTAGGCTAAATTTTGTTAAAATAGAACATTTAGAGTCATAAAAATGATTTAAAAAATCTTAATAACATTTAAATTACGCGTATAAAAATTTAAAAAAAAAATGTTTCACTAAGTTTCTAAAAATAAAAAAGGGAAATTTATGTTATTATTATTCATAAGTTATAGTATAAAACCATTTTTTTGTTCAATAAATATATCTTATTTAAGAAAATAAATGTAAAATAGAAAAATTCTTAGATAAGATTAATATTCAGTAATTTACTAATATTTCAAACTAAAAAAAAATTGTGCTTTAATTTTTTTTACTACTAATTTATGGCCTTATAAAAAAATATTTACCCTTTTTGTTAGTTTTCAGTTTCAGAAGACAGTTTTTGTGTTTAATTAAACGGTTTAATATAAAAAGATAGATTAGTATTTTATATTCATTTTTTTTATAGAAATAAGATTTTTATTAAAGAAAATGACGTAATAGAAAATAAATTATCAAATACTACCATATTATAGCAGATTATGATGTTTATATATAAAAATTTTATTTTTTAAAATACAACACATATATCAAGATCAAATAGTATCACAAATACTTTGAGAAGGTCTGTATTTAAGTGGTTATTGAGCTATTTTTTAAGCGTTATCTTTTTTATCTCTCTTATATTATTTGAAAAACCACAAAAATTTTCTTAGTCACATGGGAGCACTTTTAGAAACTCATATTATATCTATTTTATATTGATATTCCATCTAAAAATCAAATTTAAATTCTACGATTCAGAATTGACTCTTTATTTTGTTATACCAAAAGTATATATTGGGATTTATTTAATTTAAAATTTTTCTCGATTTCAAGTTTATAAATTTTTTAAACATATCCAAATGCTTTTTGCAATTTCGCATTTTATATAAAAAATATTCAAACTTTCTATTTTATTGTAAAAATTACATAGAACTGTATTTTTTTCTGATATTTATTTTTCCTTTTTTTTTTTGGATGTAATTATTACTTATAAAAATATTCCAAAAGTGAATAAATATTTGTTCTTTTAATTTTAGTAGGAAGAATTCTTCATATAGATTTTTAAAAGGAAATTACAAATTCTTAGATATATTAAGAGTATCCATTATTAATAAATGACAATTTAATTATTATTTGATTGTAAATAAATATAAAATGCTTTATATTTTCCCTATTAGGCTGCAAAATTTTCATAAACAGATAATTCATGGTTTTTCTTGACAAACATAATTTTATTCATTTTATATATTCAAATTTGTAGTAGAAAGAAACGAAAATTTCCTGATATTTTTTACTAGAGTTATATTAAAATCATTATAGATTTTTTGGCACCTTTTGGTGGTTTTATTTGGTTTATGCAAAAAAATAAAAATTTGGAATTTTTTTTAAAAGAAGTCAGATATCTCGAATTGAAAAAGTACTATTTTTTAATTCTCAAACACAAGTAAATAAAAACCTTTATTTTTTTTAAAAAAACTAGGGGTTAATGCAAAAAAAATCAATTTTTTGGAACTTTTTTTCAAAATTAGTCAGATTGAAAAATAATCACAAATATAGTCAAAATTCTTAATTTGGGACATTAATTAGGTGAATCATCATACATACGGACAATAGTAGTAAAAAAGTTTTTATTAACCAAAAAAATATCATTATTTATAATTTCTGTTGTAACTGATAGATTTTAAAATGAGGAAACGTGGAGCTGTAAACTAAACACAGAAGTAAGTCTGATAATATCAATACAAAGCCTATAATGACCTTTTTAGATAAAAATTAAAAAATTTAATTTCGAGAAAACATATTTTTTTTAGATCAAATCGATTCCCAGATAAGTTTAGTTGTTTTAAAGCATTAGATATATAAAAAAAATTGACATCTAAATAAAAAAAGAAATACATTCTTTAAATTCTGTTTGACTCAGAAAAATAAAATGTAAACATTATTCTAAAAAATTTTCAAATTTTCAAATTGCTTTTTAAATACAAACTTTTCTCCTCTTAAAGGAGCGCTTTATATTCTAGAAGTTTTTACTTCAAGATTTAGGTCCGATTTTTTTATTTTACTTTAAATTGAGTAGGATAGATCCTGAATTCACCTATCTGAATTATAAAAAATCATTTAAGATAAAATATACTTATATAAAACCTCTCTATAACCGGCGGGCATCTGATCCGATTCTGTAGTACACTCTCAATATTTTTATTCTTTTTTAAAAACATAATTAATTTTATAAAACCTTTTTAGATGACAGTTTTTACAGGGGTGGTGTTGGAATTCAAAAATCTTTGATTTTGTTGAAATTTTAGACATAAAAGCACCATATTTCTTATATTAAATTGTTTTTACTTAGTATGGTGGCTTATTGATATTATAAAAGTGAGCAAGAAATTTAATTTCCCAAATTAATATAAAAATACCTTCCAATCGCAATCATGGCCAAATCTTTATTGTGCCTGCTGCGTGTATGATTAATTATCCAATAAAAATTAAGCAACTTATTTGTATATAAATAAAAATTATAAAATACTTAGATATATCATAAATTTACATACTCAATTATTTATGCAATTATCGGCTAAAAATTAGTTTGGATTCAAATTAGACTAAATATTTATTTTTTTAAATAATAATATCTATACTAGATATATATATATATGTTGTACGTAGAAATGACCCATAATTGGATTTGAACCTTATTAAGAGGATTTGATCATACTTTATTTGATCTCTAAATGTTGATTTTGACTACTATTTATATTTAATCTCTTAATTACATTTGGTGGAATTTCGTAAGCGTTAATTTTTAAAACAAATGAAAGTCTTTTAAAAAATGATTTTGACTAAATTTTTTATAGTAAAAGTTACATATTTTGTAAGATTAATCAATATTATACGAGGGGGCTGGTCATATTAAGTGTTACCATACTTTATTGGATAACACAATCAAACTTCCAAAAGCTAATCAAAATCTAATACGTAAATGAAATATGTATATAAAAATTTTTATGCCATAATAATGAAAGTACGATATTATGGTATACTTATCATCTTTTTCAAAGGCATATGGGATCAGGCGGGTGGGAATTAATATGACCACCACCTTCGTATAATATTGATTAATCTTCTCCCTAAAAGGCTTGATTAATCTTACATTATTCTTCAGGGGGTGGTCATATATACCTTAATCTAGAAACAGTACTGATTTCGTGACATTAGAGTCTGCACTACTATTTAGTCGATAATACGTGTCAAAAATGTTATAATTAGACCGAAATGCGTGTGATATGATATTATCGGCTAAAAAAACTGAATTGGCATCTAATGTCGCTCCGATTGCTCTCGCTTTAGGAATCGGAGTGTTTGGAGGCCTCGATATCAACTTAGACAATGCATGTACGTGGCGCGTTATGCTATTCACAGATAGTGGTTTGTTGTGATCCTTAACGTATCTAAACAACCTGTTAACTATAATATTGCTATCGTTAGCGCGTGGCGTCAGACATAAGTCTGCTGCAACTTTTTCTTTGTATACTTTATAAGCTATTACAGGGCAGAATATCAGATTTGGATGGCTGCATATTTCACATGAGCGCTCTATGGGTTTTACATTACGTTTTTCTTTTGGTGCTACAATAACCAATTTCAAGGACCCATTTATCACTGTGGTCCTTGCATCGTCAATCCGATGTATATCACTTGCACGTATAAAATCCGCATATTGCAAAAAGCCAGCATGTACTGATTGTTAAATTCTTAATTTCGATGTGAAAAGTGTATCCCCTTTCTTGTAATATTGATATTATTGGGGATATATCTATCGTAGGTCTGACGAAAGATTTAATTTCTGTTTCGTCTATAGCCTTTAAAAATTCTGCAAGACAATGTGAATTCTCAATGGATATCGGCTATGTTACGAGACTTATTATTGCTCATTAATAAGCCTTAATTTTATTCACAATCAGATTCTTGTTAGTGAATATATAATCTAAAAAGTTAACTACATGGCTTACCTGTACGGGTTCTGAAGGTTTATTGCTTATATGCAAATTCAGAAATTGTTGTTGAATTGAGTGATATCTTGATCGCCGTTTGGTTGCTATTTGGTTGGAAACGATAAGATCAATGACTTTATCGGCCAGAACTTGAGCTTGGAGGATGCGCCGCTGATTCTCCATGCTATTAGGCACCAATGCTTTTTCTTCGACATCGGTGATTTTCAGCTTCTTGGTTATGGTATTACCGTTGACGCTTGTAGTAAAAATGGTTGATTGACCGATAGTTTCTGCAGGTCTGGGAACCAAATCGGCGTCTTCCATAGCGGAGTTACCAGATAATTGTTAGAAGTTTCCGGCTCACCTTCTGGATCGTTTGCGGGATTAGATTCCATGGAGATCAGGCGTAATGACTGTTTCATATTTCCAATTTTACGCTAAGGAGTTTTGACCTACAGCCTTGGGATCCGGATACCAGCTGTAGTATGACTCCACTTTCTTGTTCGTCCGATTAGCGAATAGATCCAAGTCGTGAGATCCATAGAACGAGTTTATCGCTGCATAAGCTTGGGTGGATAGAGAAAATTCGGTCTGCGCTGTTAAACTGCTTGGAGCATCTGCTGGTTTCATCATTGAAGGTACATAAGTTACCTGAGGTCGAGTATTCGTCCTCAGGCAATGCTCCCAAATTTCCTCTGAAATCACTAGTAATTTGGGGGAGGTGGTACCTCCAAACTTTCTCACGTATGCCAGCGTGGTGGTATTGTCGGAATATATTAATACAAACCAACCAACAAAATTCCGGAGCCAGAATGCTTATAACATTGTCAATAGCTCATTGGAGTTGTTATGCAACGATGCTTGGGTAGGTGTCCACAAGCCTGAATAGGTATGTGAGCATATAATTATCCCCCAGGCTGTGTCGCTAACATCGGTAAAGACTTCCATCTCTGGAATCTTGGGCAGAAACGACTGGCTATTCCATAAATTCATCTGGTGCTTCCAAAAAAGCCGGTTCTGTATCGCTGCTTCGGTAAGTATTACTATCAACATCCAAGACTTCGCTTTCGATAGCGATTGGTTCCTCATTTCTAATAACCTCCTGATCATTAGACGTCCCGGAAGAAGAGCAACTGACATCGCCTGAACTTTCCCTATAAAGCTCGATAGACATCTTAATGTCGTTTTCTCGGTGTTCAATAATTTCGCGGCCTCTCGGCGGAGATCCCAGAACTTGGTAGAAGGGACTTTGAGGGAAATGTCCCGTGAATTGATTATCATTCCAAGGTGGGTTATAGATTGAGATGGTGTTGTAGACAAATTCTCCAACCTGATCCTGTATCCTAGCTCTGTAAGCTTGGAATACGCTATTTCCGTATTCTCCATGCATTTCTCCTTCGACTCTCCTATTATCAGGAGGTCTTCCAGGTAGGCAGAAATTCGGATCCCTTTCTTCCTCGCCCATGTCAATATCGGTCGAAGAATTTTCGTAAACGTGTGTGGACTGAGGGAAAAGCCAAACGGGAGCACTCTAAACTGGTATGCTTGGCCGTTCCAATAGAATCGCAAAAACTTCTTGCACGACTCATGGATCAATATGTGCATAAATGCATCCTCTAAATCCAGTGATTTCATGTAATCTTTCCTGCGTATCAGGTGACAGATCGAGCTCAATGATTGCATTTTGAAATCCCTCTGCTCAACGTGAAGATTCAATTTCCGCAGTTCCAGGTCCAGTCTGAATCCGCCTGTCTTTTTTTCTATAACGAAGGGGTTTCTGTAGAAACCGGGATATCTGATATTTACTTCTTCGATGACCTTCTTCGCCAGGAGGGACGCGACTTCCTCTGTAAATATTGCATGCGCTGCCGGGTCCATTTATCTCATGTGTCTGCGTCGATGCATGTTTAATTTTGGCGGCCCCGCCAAAAGTGGTTTGCGGGGCACTTCCGTCCTCTTCTTATAACCTGGTATGTTTTTTTGTAGTCGCGGGCCAAGCTTGGACGGCCTTGCACTGCAAAAAAGTCTTGTTCGGTTCTCCTCCGAATCCTTGGTGGAAGGTTTCAGATCCCATTCAGGGATCTGAAACCCCTTCTATACGATTTCCTGGAACCACTGACTGCTCATGAGTTTGGTCCAAGCTGACCAGAACATCGCGAGACGCCCCCCTACTGGAGGACCTGATTGGATCCCTACTGGTACATTCTTCCACGGCTCCTTTCCAGAAAATTCTGCTGATTTCTTTGGGGACGACTGCTTGGGGCTGGAGTTGTGGCAGCTGCTGTGGTTTGCTCCGTAGCATCATTTCTACCTGAAGCCTCTTACGAGACTGCAACTTGCTGGCGCTTAAGAAAGTTTTGGATCCGCCTCTTTCGTTTCTCTGTCTTCTTGTTTGCTAGAAGTGCATCATAGGAGTCCTGGTCCATCAGCGACTTGATTTCCGTCACAACTATCTGTTTTACGATGATGGGGAGCTCCATATCTTTATGAAGGTTGTCCACTCTGTTTTGTGTCACAGTGGTGGCAATTTCAGACAGCAAAATCCGAGTAGTGTTGGCAAATGCGATATCAGGGTCGTCTGCCACATTAATATCTAGATTGTTATTTATCTTCAGGTGGACGTATTAGTCAAAGTGTCTCGTGGCCTGGGCTAGCATGTTCTGAATCGCATGTATTGTCGTGTCCAATTTCTTCACCGCAGTCGATGCTGAATCGTTCAGCGGCGGTGGCACGTAGTTCAGTGAACTATTTTTGGGGAACGTATAAAGTGCAGCTTTGCTGTAGTCTTCGGATAGAGGAGTTCAGAAAAAGTTCTCCTCGATAGACGGCAATGCCTCTGAGAGTTCTGTGTATACGGAGATTTCGGTGAAGGGAATTCTCGGAGTCACAATGGGGTCATCCTTGTCGAGCTGAGGCTCCGTTTTGAGCATTAACAGGCGTACCAAAGCGGTAAGTTGTTCAGCTTAGTATTCGTGTCTTTAGAAATTGTTAATTGTTTTATTTTTTTTTAAAAGTCTTTTCTAAATAAGAATTTATAAAAGAGAAAATGTTTTAAGCTGGTAGAGTAACTTTGCGAAAGAAAAGATGATAAGGATACCATAATAACGTGCTTTCAGTATTATATAAATAAATTTTTATATAAACATTTCATTGTCGGATTAGATTTTTATTGGCCTTTGAAAGTTCGATTTTGTTATCCAATAAAATATGGTAACACTTAATATGACCACCCCCTATAGTATAATGTAAAATTTTTTCCTAAAACTTAATATGTTTTACTGCAATAGTAACTTTTCACTTGTGATATATAAAAAAGTATTTTTCTCTTTGTATATTTTAAAATCTCAAATATAAATTCCTAGTAGAGAATTTACCCATTCAGTCTTTAAGCAAAATAAAAAAGCAGTATCTTATTCAATATATATCAGTATAATTCCAAGTGTAAATAGAATTTTAATTTATTACATTATGCTAAATCATTATATCCACTCAATATTTAAAATAAACCTTTATTTTTAGATGAAAAAAAAGCTACAAATCAAATATCAAGATCAAATTAAAATGAAATAAAATAAAACTGAATTCTTTTATTTTAAACCCTTTCCGTGAACCAGGACCAGCCCCTTCAGTGAAGTTTATCATGAAGAATGTACATATCTATTAAAAGGAACGAATATTGATCTTATTGATTGAAACGGCATTTTTTCAACTTGAAAAGTTAATATAGGTATTTTTTTTTATTTTAAATTAACTAAATTGGATAATTTGAGCTTAAATTTTATTTATTTAGTTTTTAATTTAGATTTTTTCGATAAAAATAATATCCAGACGCGAAAATAATTTCTTTATAAAGAAGTAAAAGTGAATAAATAATTGTATTTTTTAGTTTTTATTCAGTAAATAAATC
>LSSL01007698.1:0-19223 GCA_001953115.1 Smittium mucronatum | reverse complement strand
ATGAGCTAATGGAAAAACGTGATAATTTTTGAAAAATAACTGGATAAAACATGTTAATTTGTGATAGTAAACTTTAAAAAAAACCCAGGTTCTTATATGGCAAAATTTCAACCTGAAAAATTATTTCTTTATTGGTTTTATAAAATTCAATTTGACAGTAATCCATTCAAACCAATAGATAAAAGGTCAAACTGGTTGATTTTTATTCAAATTTACAGACTTTTATTATCTAGATATCAATTAATTACTAAAAAATATTAAAAAAACTGTAATTTAACCACATAATTTAAAAAAAATGCTATTTGATTACGACTAGTTAATATTAATAAATTGGATTATTATTATAAGGACTCAAATATTTGAATAAGGTCTTTTCATTAATAATTTAAAGGTTATCCTCTCTTTTTTCTCTATACTAAACACTTTTTCTTTTATTTTTACCCAGTTATCTTTTGATTTGGTTTTTTTTTTCATATCCGCAGTAATCTTTTCTCTCAGTATGTTTTTAAACCTCTTCAATAGAGCTGTGTAAGTCAAATTTTTATTTGGTAGTGACATCTCTTTTCTAGATCTGTATATTTTAAAAATTTCCAAAGCTTTTAATGTAGCTATACTATCAAATAAATTTTTAAATCTATCGAAGCGCTTTAATATACCATCTTTTTTATAGTTAATCAGCCATTTACACCTTAATTTAAGCTTTAATAAAAAGTATTCCAACAAATTTCTAGTATTCCTTCATATAGATACATTTATATCATCCGTATAATATTTTTTCCAATATATGACCATGAAAACATATTTCTGTATCTGCTCCTGAATTATATTACTCCAATTTTTTAGCTTTTCTCATTTTATTATTGCATTTTGATATATCATTCATAAAAACTTGTAATTTATGGCTCTAATTGTCATTTGAATATATTTTTCTGGTGCAAATGTTTTTGATATTTGGGTCAGTTCAAAATTTATACCATTTAGTGATTTTTTTAGTTTTATTATTTTTAATTATTGAAGAAATATTTTTTTTTGAGTATTATTAATCTTATTTATTTCATTTTTACAGAGAAAAATTTAATTTGTTGTAAAAGCGGGTTTTTAGGGGGGGTTTTATAAGATGTAAGAATTTTTTTTATATTACTTATTACTGAAAACCATATTTTTATTGCTTATTTTTATATCACAATGAAATTTACTATCTATTGTACCGATCGGTATGTCATTACTGAGGGGGTTTTCTTTTTCCATTGTTGAGTTGAAGTTTATCCACTTGTGATCTGGTTGTCTCAGGTTTGCCTTTATTACTTTATCTAGAAATTTGAATTTTGTGTTTTTTATTTCATTATACTTCCAGCATCTTATTTCTTTTATGGAACATTTGCGGTATTTTTTGTACATAATTACGCAGTTTTTCCAAAAATGGGGAAGCATTTTAATATCTTTAATATTTTATTCTTGAGTTATCACAATAAAATCTGAGAATTAATTTTTTTAAAGTATCTTTTTTCCATACAATTAATATTTGATTTGGCAAAATTAATCGAAAATTTGTTTAAATTTCTAATAAATTCGCGAGTCAATTAGATAAAAAAATGCAATTTTTTGGGATTTAACGCTTAGTAGATATATACCCCATAAACTAAGATGAAGCTCCAGTTTTCACAAGGATATTTTGGAGTAATTTTTTTTTCCATATTAATTTCATAAGAATTTTATTAATCTCCTTGTAAAACTTCTTATTTAATGGAAAAATATGAAAAAAGTGCCATATTTTAGATAGTAAAAATGGATTTTTAATATTATTCTTACCTTAGTATGAATTGAACCACTCCCTCAACTTTTTTTTCATGATTATTTTTTTATTATACTAGATCTAATGGTGTTTATATCATTTCTATTTTTTTAAAGCGAATTCCCAGATATTTAAAATTGACATAGTTACTCTGATTAGTTTTAATTTTCAATTTTTACATGAGAATTATCTATTTTCGCGCATGTCGTTTTTTCAACTTTATTTTTGCTTTCGGAGTCCGAGATTAGTTTATAAGTGGTTATTTATGGTTCCCTCATGTTTATTGATGTTTTGCTCCACTAACAGATCTTCGGAGTATGCCATAGCTTTTATTTACTGGGATTTTACTTTGATGACCTTCATATCAATAAAAGATATAGTACATCGGCTCTATTATTATATTTTAATTAGCTGCGACATGTAATAAAATTGCCTCAGTCCCTGAAAAATGGGAATTTTTTTTCTTCAGATGATTTTTTGCCATTATTCTACGGTTGAATTATTATTTAAAATTTTTGTGGAAATACTAATTATTTTTTATATTCCAAAATAATCAACTAATAATTTCAGATATTCCAAATAAATTCTGAAATATTCTTCTTCTTGATCTAGTATTAGATAATTTTTTTTTTTTTGTCTTGGTATAGCTTTTTTTTTTCTAATAAAAAGTTAAAATACATAATTTAATCAGATTTTCTAATACCTTAAATAATTACTGATTTTTTGACATCTATAACATTTTCAATTATTATCAGAGCCTATCTTTTCGGATTTTTTTAAATATATTTTCTTATTTGCTTGAAAATATTATTTTCCCCCAGCTCTTTAATATTTCTAGATTAAAATTTTTTCTGTAATTAAGTTAATATTTGACCCCGTAATGCAGAGTTCAAAGGGCGGAGTTCATTGAATTTATTAAAAAAATCGAGTAAATTTTTAGATATTCGAAAAATAAATACTTTTTTTAGTTCATATTGTAAAAAATTTGTAACGGGAGATTTGATATTTGCTGAACTGTTAATATCTTAGTAAATTTTCTCTATTTTTATTACACTTTAATTTTTATTTTTCTGAGTATTTTATTTGCGTATATGTTGAGGATCAAATTTTTTTAGCTGGCTTGCGTCTGTTTTCTTTGGCGAATGTTTTTTATATATTTTTCCGTATATTAGGGATAGATTCGATTGGTTTTTTTATTTCAATTTTTTTTTTTACAGAAGTTCTATTAGTTTGGGGGTTTTCCACAATTTTAGTAATCCAAAAAAAATGATTACTCATTGTATTCCGACCACTTATATTTTGATCTAATAATGACTAAATTATGTTTTTCGCGTATATATTTACTTTTTATCTTTTTTTTTTCATTAATAATTTTTGCATAATATTTTTACTATTTTCATTGGAACTTTATAGAATTAATTTCTGTGATGATTTACTTTCTAATTCGAATACTTGAATTATTTGTTTCTTTTTAAACTTCTTTTGTGTTTTGAGCACATTTTTTTTATAATTTTTAAAAAATTTGCTAATTCACCATGGAATTTTTTTTATTAAATAGAACTAGAATAATTATTTAATAAAAAAATTATTTTCCAGATATTTTAAATTCAATTTCCATTTAATATTTTTTGATTTTAATCTGTATTTATTCGGATTGAATGAAAGAGGTGTTGTAAATTGTCTGGTATTTGAACTGTTAAAATATTAATCCGGTAAGTGATCTATTTAAATTTTTAGTGGTGATTGTATGTTCTATTCTTTATTTGTGGTTTCCCAAATAATTTCATCACTTATATATATGTTTATTCAATTATAATTTACTGTATGTATCGGTTAGCGGAAATTTCGGAATTGGTTTTTGTAAAGCTTCCAGTAGAAAGTAGATCAGTATTTTACTCCTCCTTTCATTGGTTGGTAAATAAAGGCTTAAATTTTAATTTGTTATTATGAGAGTGAGATTTTCATATCTTCAATAATTATAAACCCTTCAAACTAGATCTATTTTTTTTAATGTAATTTCAGGATTATTGATAATTGAGACGATTCATTTGAACCATAGAAAATATTTACCCTAACGATCATTCCAAAATGTGATTTATTCAACCCTAATATTTATTTTCTGCACACACACCATATCTGGTTTTGCTATTTTTCTTATGAAGACGAATATTGTACTCTTTTTAGAGTTTATATTTATTCCTTTTACTTCTTAGTTCATTGTTGTTAACTCTTATATATTTTTTCTCAGTTTGATAGAATTTCATTTTACTTTTCTTGTTTCTGATGGTCAATTTTTTGTCAGATTGACACTTATAATTTTTTTTTACTCATTTTAGAATCTGAAACCCACTAATCCGGCTTCACAATTATCATTCTAATAAATATTTTAAACGAAATATGTCATTAAATGCTGATATTTCGTGAGTGATATAGTCTAATTATATCCCTCTGCTTATATATAATATTTTTCTGTATCTTGATTCTCGTAACCCATAGGTTTCGAGTATTTATTAATATTATTATTTTGTAACCTTTCTATCATTGGGGATTTATTATCTGCTATCTCTTCTGAAAAAACTTTTTAATTTAGCAAATGAATATTTCATTAATCCTTATTATATTCAAAAGAGAATTTCTGTTTTTTTATTGATTTTCACCTAATCTACTATTCAATTTTTTGATTTTGATTTTTCTGTTCGAGTTGCTGCTCTTAGTTTTGTTTAATTTTTTTTGTCAAATTTATAGCATTTTCCTTTAAATATTTTCGAAACATAAAATTTTCAACGCCCTGGTTTTTTTTTTTGGACTACTATTTCGTTTATGTTTTAATCATGATACATAAGAAGTGGACCTAGTATTATTCTAGTATTTTTTCACTCATATTTCATCATTAATATATAAGTTTTATTTTAGACACATAATTACTTTTATTAGGTCCCTAAATAGGATTTATGGATATTATTATTTAGGTGTTGTCATTTCCTGTTTATGTGCTTTTTTTTCGAATTTTTCGTGTAATTTTTCACTTATAACTATAAAATTATTTCAGATTGCATCAATAAAAACTTAGTCTCTTTTGATCAATTCAGTCTTCTTGAGAAACCACAACCGTTATTTTTCCCGATGATAAGAAGCTTCATATTATTTACATGCCTTTATGCAGCCTATCCATGTTAGGTTTAATTTTATTTCCATGAAGTTTATTGTTTTTATTTTCTCGTCTTTACCATCCTTAAAGATATATAAATGATATTTGATGAATGTATGTCCACGTTTTTTTGCTTTAAAGCTACTATATATAGAATCCACATAATTTTGATAGCGCTTTGTGTGATATGGAAACTACATAACGGAAAATAGAACAATTGTGTGATGGTATGGTTAATAATTTATATTGACTGATATATTCAGTAGTTTCGAGATGGATTCTATTTTCTTACTGTGTTGTTTCTATTTTTTTAGTTTTTTTTTTTCAATGCCGTTTTTAAATTCGATAATTTTTTTTTCTTTTTGTGTCTACCTCAAAAAATTTCTGAATAATTTCAAGTTTTTTTATTATGCATTGTAATATTTTTTTCAGGTCCTCTTCAATATCTGACAGTTTGAATCCCATTTTTTTGGGAATTTCCATCATATATACAATTTTAGCCCTGGAATACTTCCCGTAACACATTCAAGCATGAAGCCATTTCATATTTCCCCAAAAATTGAATTTAACGACATCCTGTTTTACAAATAATTTTTTTACTGGCTATCACATCCACCCATATACTGTTTTGTTGTGTTTCTTTTGTTTCAATATCAACTCTCGTTGAAAATAGTCAAATATATACTTTTTTTTATTAGAAGGGTTGAAAAAAAACGATAAAAATTTGGAAAGAGAGACATGAAATAGTCAATGCTTTTTCCAATAAAAAAAATAAAAATCAGATATATTTACTTTAAATTAAGCTTTTTTTCCAATTTTTTCCTTATTACACCTTAATTGTTATTTTTTTGATAAATTAAAAATATGATATTTATATTTATAATGTGGGCTATCTGATATACAAGATTATATCGCAACTATTTTCAGTAATCTCTATATCAAATTTTGATTCTGATTTTGAGTAAGTATTGTACTTTAAAAATGAAATATTGAATATTTAAAAAATTTATTGTACTTATAAAATAATAAGTGCTCATTATTTTTATTTAAAGATTCTGTAAAAAGATTTAAAAAAATTCACCTAGTTAATTTTTTAGTATCATATTGGTTTCCTATTTTATGACTGCTCTATAAATATAAAATGGGGCATATTGATGAAATTGAGATTCAAAAAATAATAATTAAAAACTAGGAAATATTAATTTAATTATAGTCTATTCAAAGCGCATATCATTTAGCCACTTCATTAGCTCTATACTTACCAAATTTAAAGCAAGAATATAAAAAATATAGGTAGGTGGATATTAGTATTCGTATTAATCATTTATATATATCATCTTAAATAAGTCAAAATTTACTAATCCTGCTTCTTTTATTTTAGATTTATAATATTTCGAATGCCACTTAAACTCTATTTCATCGTTTATTCAAAAAAAATTATATGAAAAAATGATTTTGAACAAGATATAATTATTTGTGACTTATACTTTATTTTTATTTTTTTCTAATGTAGTGTGTATTGTTCTTTCTAAAATGGTTCAAAAACCAATTAAATAAATTGCATAATTTATACACTATTTCCAACTCAAATTAAAAAATAAATAAAACCAATTATAAAATAAATGAAAATAATTAGGTAAAAAGTAATATCAATTTTAAAAAATGTAGATTTTAACCTAAAAAAATTAAACCATATATGGGAAAATTTAAACCCATTTTTTTAAAACCTTCATTAAGTGTGTGTATCTTAGAATTATTATTCCAACTTAGTTTTAAATGTTGCGAATAAATAATTGGGAGGCAGTTTATCCTCAGATTTATCTAAATACAGGTTTATTTTTCAAATTTTTTTAGCTTTATTATGCCTTAGAAAAATCTGCAAGAATTCATTTCAAGTAATTTTTATTATTATATTATTTAGATCTATCAGTTCTTAAAAGCTAAAAAATGATAAATATTTTTGTAAGTTAAAAACAGTATGTGATAATAAAAATAATTTTGGAAGCTCTTTTATAATATTCAGCTTTTTATTGAATGATACTGGGTTCTTTATATGAATTAATATGTATATTTGGTTTATTGTATAATAATGAGATATTAAATTTTGAATAGAAACTGATACGGATTATTATATTAGGTCAGGGGAATGATGAAAAAAAGTTGATTAATTTTGTGTTTTGGTTTCATATTTTATAAATAAGGCTTCCATAATGTTCATGAGAGTGATATTTCATAATTCCCGCCTCTATCATGTTTATTGCAGTATAATTTTCACAATATTCTTAATATTGAAATATAATCTATTACTTCATCTATTTTAAAGCTATAAGCTTATTATTAGACATAGATAGTATATTTTAAATATTTCTTAGTGTCGATGTATATATAAAATAGCCTGTCATATGCATTTAGGAAATTTTGGGAATAACCAATTTTTTAAGTGATTTATTAGTCATTAACTAAATATTGTAAGACTGTCGTGATAAGGTAATAATCGTGCCTAAAATATAGTCTAATGTTGATATTTTTATTGAGATTTTATTTTTTTTAAAACGGGTTTTCTGATGGGGGAAGTGATTGTAAAACATTATCTCAAATCAAATTTACTTTTTTTGGATCCAAATCTATTTTTTTTAAAAATTTTATTACTTTTCACCGAATTTTTTTCACTTATTTATAATTGGTTTCACTTTTTTTGAAATAATTTTTACTTTTTTTGAATTTGAGTTGGAAATTGTGTACTATTTTGGGGATTGTTATGTTAAGCCCGTCGCTTAATAACCTAAAACCCAACACTTTCAAATAAATTTCCAACTATTAGGAATCCATTATGTACTAAACGGATCATAGTTACCAGTAAATTATTACATAGTTGATACTGGTGTGGTGTTTAAAATTTATTAATTTTATTATTAAGTGTCCTAAATTGAAACTAGAATTTGAGGACAAGTGTAAAATGTTGGATTTCATAAGGAGTGGTTTATTCAAAGTAAAGATATATTAAAATATGTAATCGCAACCAAAAGATAAAAAAACCCAATGATATGGAAAAAAACCTCTTTATTTATATAGAAAATATAATTAGTAGTATTATTAATTAGGTAGTTATGTAAAGCACCCATCAAGCTGTTTAGCTATTTTTAATCGCATTAATAACAAGGGATTGCATAATGGGCGTAATTAAATTGTCTTTATGATTGACTAATTCAATTTTTTTAATAGGAAACAATGTTTAGTTCCAGATTGTCATGTGTGGACATCACTGATACAAAAAGTATTCTGAAATAGTTAACCTATTATGGAATTAGTATTATCTATTTCAATATTCACTACTTAATTATTCATCATTTAAAAGGAGTGCCTTTTTTCCTACTGGGGGCTTTTGGTACCTTTTTTTGTTTATATATTTTATCTATATACTAACCTAATCCTCTATAAAAAACCAACTTTTACATTTGTGAGCAAATAATACTGTAGTTACAAATTACAAATTACAAATTACAAATCAGTTATTATTTATCTATCTAAATAAAAACAAGAGACCAAGAGAGCATAACAGTTTGATAAACAAGCCGCGTGATTTGATTGCTTTCATTTATGGTCATTCATGAAATGGTTTATTGATTCAATGAATTGACAAATTGCTCAAATTTATAGCCCGAAATGATTTTTAGTGGTCTGTACCAAGATAAAACAGTTTTTATGTTTAATTAAATAAATCTAAAAAAGGAAATTGAGAATATACATAGGTAAACTTTCTGCTTGATCAAATAATCTCTCATCTAAAGCAAATTAAAGATTTGGTTTTTTTTATAAAATCATCTTAAAGTTGTAATGTTTTCATTAGACTTTTTAGCTATGAAAAAATAAATTTGTCTTTGTCCAGAAATAAGTGAAATTCCAGTTTAAAAAGATCAGGTATAAATAATTGGTCAGAATTGAATATGAGGTAATATATCGATATTCCTATTAGTTAATTTTATTGATAAATTAATATTATCCAATATTTTTTTAAATTAAATTAGATCAAATCCACATAAGGATCAAAATCATCTGTTGAGGATCAAATCCACGTACAAGACGTTTATTATTTTGATTAAAAAAAACCTAACAGTCATTGTAAATTTTTCAATGAGATTTTTCAAACGGAATCCCGAAAAAATTTGGGTCCTGATTCAATCAAAAAAAAAAAAATAACCTATTATATGGGAGAATATTTTCAAGACCAGACCTTTTTAATGATTAAACCATTGGTTACATAGTAATATATTTCAGCTCTAAACCAATAAAAATGGAAAAACGTGCTGAACCTAATAATATTTCCACATTTTTACGATATTAAATTTCTATAGAGATTTTATTTATCCAATAATATTAAAGACTGTATATTGTGTTTATTTCCAATTTAGGAAAGTGTATGTTTTTAATAGAGAAGTGCCTGTTCTTAGAGAATTTAGATTATATAGCAATTATCTCAAATAGGACTATTTATGGTAAACTTATCGGGATAATTTTTATCGATGTTGTTACTTCCGTCAAATATGGCTAATTTTTTAACAATTCCTTATTGGTAGAGAAACCAGTGAGAACTATTTCTATGTATGGAAGATTCTTTTCAAGACCAGACTTTTTTTTACTGTGTAAACCATTGTATATAAAGAATTATGTCATCATCAAACCAATAAGATGAACAAAAACAATAGAATTGATAAATATTTAACATTTTGTCTATTGAAGATTTCCTTTGCAATTACAATTCTAGAACACCCTTTAAATTTACGTTTTACCTTTGCGATAATACCCAAATTAGGAAAGTAGTAAAAAACTAATAAAAAGGTGTCCTCTCTCAAAGATCTTCCGAATGGCTAAATTGGAATTATTTATCTTGGCTGATCTTCCTATATTGGAAATTTATTGACAAAGCAGATTCCATGAAATATTTGATATCATTTACTAAATATATATCATCACTAATTTGGTCTCAATATTATCCAATAAAGGAATAATAATTTGAGTAATTAGATAATAAATGCTGTATTTAGCTAATTAAACTCAATTCATGTCTACCATTATGTATCAATTAATATGTGACAAATAAAATATCGAAAATCTCTTTGATCCTTTAAGGGAATAGTCATTAGTACGGATCGTAGATCCTAATATCTGTATTTTATTATGGTGTCTTTAGATATTTCTTTGAAACATTGCCTTTTAGAGATTTACATTATATTGGGTTTAGCTTTCCAAAATTGTACAGTAAATTTCAATGATTTAATACACCTAATCTGGATCTAAATAATATTTTTTCCACAAAGACCTCCTAAACCTCTTTAAGTAGTATTCCAAGTAGTACAAAAGCTGAATTCATTTTTCGGTCAAATAAACAAGATTTTTTTAACTGTTGAAAACAACAGGTAAATTTTATAGATGATCAAGTGGAAAATCAAAAAATAAATACTAGTGGAACGCAATACATTTTTTAATTCTGAAAAAAGAGTATAAACACAAACTCTTATATCAATAATCAGAACTATATTGATAAATTGATTTAAATGAAAAATATCTAGTTTCCGAATCTTCAGCTATCTGCCAATAAAATCCTTGATTAAAAAAAAAGGTAGCCAAATCTTCAATCTTTGAGGTTACTCATTAGAGTTGGAGTAGGTTCTGACTAGGAGCTCAGTAGCTTCAATAAGCAATAGTTAATCTGCAAAGAGCTTAACTCTTGACATCATGTAACCTCAGTCATCCAGCCTACTTAAAGCAATGCCAGGAGGGGTCTTTCGATTGGAGGATTGCACCCCTTTCCATGTGGTAATCTGCCGATAGTCCAACAGAGGAGCTTATTGTAGTTAGGATAATAGCCTTAAGTATAAGTCTTTCTCTTTTTTTCATATTTTTTTAGTTTGGTTTTTAATGAAGTTATCTTACAATAAAATTCGGTGATACAAAAATAAAAAAACATATATAGTTGGGAGATTTTCTTTGAGGGCGTTCACTTAATAAAAAATTTTTACCGCTTTTCTAAATTGGAAATGTACCATTGATATGTTATATAAATCTATTGGGTAGTCTAGAATGATAACTACAAAAAAAAAAGGCAAAACGTATAAATTTTATTTTCTCTGATATTTTTTACAATTTTTATTGGGTTGGGGACGATAAATTTTTTGTATAACCAATGGTTTACATAGAAAAGAAAGTATTGTCTTGATGTGAACCTCCCATTTAATCAAATAATATATGGGTGATTCTTTCAAGACAGGAATTTTTTTACAATCTAAACTATTGGGTACAATAATATTTAAGCATATTCCAATTAATAAAAAGTTAAGAGAAAATGGCTATAATGAGTTTTCAACATCTCTCCAATAGAATTTCTCCTTTGTGATCCAAATTCCAGGTTAACCAATGGATATATACAAAAATTATGTGGTATATTTACAAATTAGGAAAGTAGTAAAAAATTAATAGATTTGTGTTTGCTCCCTTAACCCTTTCAAGCGCAATGGTGCAAAAAATGGCTTTCACTTTTCGCTCAATTTTATTATTAGATTAATTTTATTTGTATACTATTGGGCTGTTAATATTTTTAAGCCAACTAGAATAGCAAATATATGCAAATAGGGGCAAGGCGCAAATTTGGGTCCGGAAAGGGTTAATGAATCTAACACTGGGGGATTCTTAATGAACAGGGCATTTTGTTTCATATCATTTTCACTGGCTAATTATCAGAATGAAATTATCCAATGAATTTGTTAAATCAAATTTAGTCATTTCTATTGAAGAAACAAAAAATGAATTTTCATTTTTCTAATATCCTAATTATGAATTTTAATGGCTTTTAGTGCAGCTTAATTTTTTTTGTATCATAATTATCATTTTAATTGGATAAAAAATAATGTTTTGGAATTTTCTCTGAAACATTGCACACTGCAGAATGCCCTCTTCATTAAGACTATCCTTTATGGTTACCAAGGTACTTCATTTGATACAAATAAAACCCTTTTAACTCGTTTAAGCCTGAGGGTGATAAAACTTCAATATTATTTTATATTTTTTATCGCTTTTTTCAATTATATATCTGTGATTTGATTTATTTGTTTTGCATCTTTTTGGAATAGTTAATGTCCCAAATAGGATGAACAAAACAAATTTGAGTTCTAAAGGTGTTAGGCTCCCAAATATATATATTTTTTGTGTTACTAAATCCGCCTTTATTCATGCTATAAATGTATGACAATAAACATAATTTGATTTCTAAATTTATTAATACTAAATGTGTAAAACAATCCTTTAAGAATAGTTTCACAAAATATTTTTTGGTTATTGGCTAATAGATGAAATTCATATAATGCTTTTAATTGGGTTGATATTTAAATCAACAAAATGAAAATAAGTGGGTTGCATAAAATATGAAATCTATGTGACTTAGGGGAATAGGGGGCATGGTTGAGTTCCTTTATCAATTTAAGCGATGAAAAATACATAAATTCTAGAATAGTTATTAATAAAGCTATAACAAATTGCACTTCGCTGAATTCTCAATTGTTTAATGAAATGGAACAGAAATGAGCCCAATCACAATGAATAATCGAAGCCAACTTTAGAAATATGGCAAAGATGAAAAGGTAAAAATTATCTACATAGTAACAAGAAGCTAATAGTTATATTAAAATTCTCTCCATATTATCCCTTAAAAAAGTTAAAATTTTTTAATTGATTTTAAAAAATCTAGAAAAAATTTATGAGTCCTATGGCTTTTTCGACGAAAAATTTAAAACTTATTTATTAAAAAGTAATAATTTTGATCTTAAAAAGGGAAATAAAACCTATATTGAAAGGTGAAAGTCTTATGTACAAATTGGATGGCGATTTCGATATAAATTGTGGCATGTATTATTTATTTTCGGAGACTAGTATGATTCTCAGTTTCAAAAAAAATCCGACTATTCGGGTATTTCATAATCAGTTGATTTTGGCTTTGCTATTGTTGGATAATCTCTATCCTTTGGTACGTTCCCTTCAACAAAAACCATTTTGAATAAATGAATTAATCGAATATAGTCTGAGTTTGAATGTATATAGCGATAAGCCTTCTTTTATTGATAGTTGTTAAAGTATCTGTTAGATTTGATTAAGGATTCTTACTCGGTTTGATTAGAGGTTAGACGAAGAAAGTAAAAGTTAAATTTAGCCGGATTCTGGGTAGTATATTTTGCGATAAGATTCCCTGTTATATGAATATAGAGATGTAAATCGAAGCGAAAGAATACAGAAATGTAAGCCGTTGATAATGCAAAAATTTATAAATTTAACAGTACTTATATATATTTTTTTGAATGATTGCAAAAGAGTTTGGGAAAAATAACTTGTGTTCACTGCTAATATAATGGCGATCAAAATTAACCTAAGCTTGTCAATATTTTTTCTTTGTTTAGTTCATATAACGAAATACTGTCAAGTAAAAATAACCGGTTAACAAAAAAAAAAAAAACCACTTCGTCCCAATCCTAATTATTACTAATCAACACCTATTATTCATTTTTCAGAAAAAAAATAGATTAAATGCTTAATCTGTACAATTTTGGCAACATGGTGCTTTTTACTCTGGCTAAATTAAAACAATCCCTTTGTGTCGAAATTTATCATCGTTGTCTTTTTTATCAACAATAAAAAAATTCAATAGGTTAATATAAATTTTCAAAACATATATTTATAATTTGTACACGATTTAGCTAATAATCAATGTATTAATTTGGATATATATCAAAATCAAAGAACAATGAAAACTTAACAACTATACAAGTGCACTATTGGCAGAATATCTGTAATATCAAGGATCCAGTCACCGTCATAATTGTATAGTGGCAATTTCTCCAATAACGCAAGCTCGGTAGTTTTTTAGAGCTGATTAAAATTCATTGTATTTTTTCATTAGTTGTCTAGGAAATCTTATTATTTTAATGCTACCTCTAATATGCCACCATTGAGTTTAAATGGATTTCCATTTATAGCGTTGGGAATATATGATGATTACGATTTATATTATTATTGGAATTTATATTTCCAATTAGGAAATCTGGTTTATAGACTCTTTTTGTACAGTTCTATAGGGAGATTAGCTAATGTTTTTTTTTCCAAAACAGCTATTGACAATTACATTTATCATATAGACATTAGTACTTGCAGCTATAATTGAGCATATACCAACTTCAAGTACTTAGTCATACGACAACCACTAGAAAAAAATGTGACATAATATTTGTGCAATCAATTCATTTTAACTTTCAGTCAAATAGAAGTATGAGGTTTGACACGAAACGCGCATAACTATTTATGTGTATCTATCAATTTAAATTTCGCTTGTATTAAATAGTAGAAAATAAAGTTATCCTTGAGAAAATATTAGCTATATATACAATTCTCATTTATTCAGAATTTATCCAAAAAAAAATAACAATGTTTTGCCATGTCATTGTTATTTTCCCAACAACCAATGGGACATACGATGATATAATTCATTAGGGTATCCATTATAAGAGATGTTTTCAGATAATAATAATTTTTTATTTGATCTCATTAAGGACCTTACATCGATCCATATTAGGTCATAGTTGATCATTGATATTATATATTATCAAATGGATCGTAGTACTCAATAAACCAGGTAGAACATTAATAAAATTTAAAATTTTCAGATAAAGACATCGATTTTTTGGTTTTTTTTTGAGTTTGTGGTAAGTAATCATGAAATTTCAGAGTTTTGGTCAGCTGACAGACTACCTCCAACCAGGAAATCAATATTACTGTACCAAAAACCGTAATTTAATAAATATTAACCACGTCATCTTTTAAAAATGTAATTACTTTAACAATGCTTGCATACATCAAACCCGCTCTAAAAATGACATGAATAAGAGTCTTGTAGCTAAAGTGTATTATTTATGAGATGGGTTGGCACAGCTTATAGAATTTTTTTATTAGGCTACCCATTTTTTCATTAAACGCCCACATCTCCCTGAAAGCAAAATCTTAAAAACATATCACTAGAATATAAATGCTAGACTAGCTTTTATGCATGTACATTTCACCTAATGAAAGAATTAAGAAAATTATGGAATAGTGATTTTCTCTATTAAAAAAAAGCTAACCTCTCTTTTTATTATTAAATAGAAATTTTCAAATAAGCATTTATTTTCGAATATAAAAATAAATAAATTTTATACGTTAATCTATATAGCAGAAGTATATTTATTAAATTAACGGTGTTTCGGAAAGACTGGACATTGATGATTGTCAAAAAGAAAAAATAAAGCCGTATGTACAAAATTTTTATCTAATTCTGCCTCTCAAACGTTGATTTAGTATTATTAATTTGATTTTAATTGCTCTTTCTAAATAAATAAATGGAATAAAAATTGATATTAATTTTGATATCAAATCCAAAGAAACTAGTAGATCTATATCAAGAATAATTCTAATATAAGATCGGTAGAAGTATTTCTTTCCATAAAAGAAAAAAAATCTAACCCCAAAATTTGAAACTTATCATTGGATATATCACTATTTTATATTCATTTATATATATATATAAAATTTAATTAATTATCTTAAACTCAATGATAAAAGCTAGATAAGGAAAAAGGTAAAAAAATCATGGCGCTAATAAAGATAAAACTCACAATCAAATATATCTTTGAAAAAAAAAAAACTGTTCTTAATTTTTAAAAACACTTTGTGGATATCGAAGATTAATCTTTAAACTAAAAAAAAAACATTATATATATATATATATATATATGATTTTTTAATTGGAAATAGTAGATTTATTAGGAAAATCTTTTTATACAACTATAAAAAATTGAAATTACCCTTATACAGCTAATTTTTCGATCAATAATTTAAATTTACCCTTTCAAATATATACGAGCATAAAAGCAGGTATAATATCATTATTTTTGAAAATTTAACATATCAGTTGTCAACAATCTCTACCACTTTTTAGTACACAAATGACCATTAATTGTGTTATTTTTTTTTTTTCCTAAAATTGGGATCATTCGATTATTTTTTCTTTTTTAATTCTTCCATGTATTTTTAAAACACTCTTAAAACGGGGCGGATAAAAGATATCCACAGCATTTAATGCTAAATAAGTGTCTATATAACTAAGTTTTGGCAGTTATTTTACAAATACAATAATTATTTCACCATTAATCCTTAACTCTATGATAATTAATCATAGTTTTAGCTAACTTTGGATTTATTTGATTTATGGCTTTTAAGCTTATGTTTTTTCAAGTCTATAAATTTTACTATTGAAATTATTTTTTTAACTATAGTTTACCAGAGGTCTGGGATTATGAATATATGCTATATGATTTCTATTTATCTTTTTGCATTTTACCATTGATTCACATTTAATGTGAAATAAAATTTTCAATATAGCCTTTAAAGAATCTAGCCTTAACACCTATTCCAAAGAAATGTAAATCGACACATCAGCAATATACCAGCATTATAAAAAAAGCTGATAATACTTAATTTGTAGAACAAATTCAGTCTAATTTAAAATAATGAGACCATTGGATTTCATGGTCAATGATTATCCTAATTAATCAAAAAACCAATAACTCAGCATTTTTTATTTTTTAGTTAGAAAAGCACTGTTTTAATTTCAAGCATATGGAAATTTATGGCACGTAATTACCTTTTAACTTTTGATTTTATTTGCCAAATTTTGAAACTTCAATGACAGGGTGCTATGGATATATGTCTTTAAATAATCGACATGCGCATAACAAAGATTAATTATCATAAAAAACATTACAATTCTATTCGTTAAAAAATATTTTTTCTAATCCCTCAAAGCCGAAGGTACAATATGGCTGATATTTTTCGGTAGATACTAACCATTTGTTAAAAATCAACGCTTAATATTGAAAATCATTTTTGTTTTATCGTATGGAAAATATTAAATTTATAAACGAACATAGTTGAAAATTTTATGTCAAGAAAGGGTTAAAAAATACAAAATAGAGTGGGCCGTTTTCAATACTAGAGTTTATGGACAATATCACTGGCTAAATAAAACCTAAATAGATATACTACCAATTAATAAAGTATAATGTATTTGTTAACGAACCACCACCTTTCAAATAGAAATAATGATGTCATATTCATTTCGATTTTGATTATCCAATAAAATTATTTATTTTCTTTTTGGGATGTTCCAAATTAGTACTAAGTAAAATTTTTACTAGATGGGAGATTCTCTTTGAGAGCGGACACTTTCCTACTAAATTTTTACTACTTTCCTAATTTGGAAACATAGTTTTAAGATAAAAATAGAGTTATTGGGTAATTCAATATGTGAATTTTAGAAGATGGCTTTCTATTGGTAAAATGTTGAAAGTTTATTAGGGCTAGTATGTTTTCCTATTTTTATTGGTCTGTATTTAAATAAATCCAAGGTTAGTTAATGGTTTGCACAGTAAAAAAAAGTCTGGTTTTGAAAAGAATCTCCCAGATAGGTGTCTGCTTAAAATAGAATCCAACATAAGCAGCAATGGAGTTTTTCCTACTAAAAAAATATGAGACTAATATAGTACATTATATAAAGTGGTGAAAATACTGGCTCGATTTAGGAAATTGTGAGTGGGTCAACCATTTTTTAGTAAAGTTATATGGGGGATTCTCTATTTAAGCAGACGTCTATCTATTAAATCTCTTACTGCTTTCCAAACTTGGAAATATATAGCAAGAAAAAGTATAAAACTATTGAATAATGCATACAAAATAAGAGATTTGTTATTGGAAAATGTGAAAAATGTGTTAGTGCTAGTATTGCTTTCTGTTTTTATTGGTTTGGAAAAGAAAAAAAAGTACTCTGTCCAATGGTTTACATAAAAAAAAATTCTGGGCAATAAAAGAATTTCCGATATAAATAAAAATGAAACAGAAAAAGCCAAAAAAAAACATATTCCAACCTAATAGAATATATACTTGGGACCCAATTCCCGAAAGATCTAGAAAAACAAGTATTTCCTAAAGAATAATTAGTTTCAAGATTCCTATCATTAATAAATTAATATCTAAAATACAGGGATCTTTGTATTCGTGATACGGTATGAGTCATCTCATACAAAAAGAATATCAGAAATATCAGCCAATTATATAAACAAAATTAATAAATGGTTTATAAATAGCATCTGGTAAAAATATTGAAAAATAATAGGAAATAGAAAAAAGAGTGATGTATGGCTAGGAATTTAAGCATCAAATAAAAATAATGTGATAAAATATTAATCGGATATACCAAGAGAGGAATAAATTCACAAATAAAAAATTACTATATGTTAAAAAAACTCTAATTTAATCAGTGCATTAAAAGGGTGACCCGCAACTCTTGTAAAAAAGTTGAAGTTTTGATTTTGAGTAGAGAATTTCCAACAATAAAAAGAAACCAACCATCTCAGAGTTTCACATCGATCCTTTATTTAAATATAACATGATTTGCCCATATTTTTTTAGCCTCATCAATGAACTCAATATATGCATATATAACCGAATTCGGCGAAAGATTTTCAGTACGGATAAATACTTTTCTGAACTATTTATAAATTTCAACTAATGAAATTCCCTAAACAAGAACATTTGTTAATAAAAGAGTAATATAAATGAAATTTAATCATATTTAAAGTCATTTTTAAAAACACCACTCCCCTCAGTTCTTAAGGTTAAAATCACCCAATTCGAGAAAACCGTTAGGTAATAAAATTATATAAATAGGTAATTATATTGTTAATAAATTTGTTGAAAATCGAATAAACCGAAATTTTATCCACAATTAAGAGTTGCAAAGCTTTTGGAAATTATCATAAATAAATCTAAAATCGCTCTACATTTTTTAAAAAATTTGTTAACTAAAAATAGCAAGAGAAAAAACTCTTAGTTAGACTAATGAATCTATTTGTAATAAATCATTTTCAAGAGATGAAAATTTTTTATAAGTCTTTAATGCATTTTAAAATTAGAAATATGTCGATTAATAAAAATGGAGCTATTCTGAATTTATTAATAAAAAATAAAAACGAAATGACATAATATAATTATAATTAAGACTTAAAATTTCTAATCCTTTGACACTGTATACAAAACATACCGATTAATTTATTAAATCAAAACTTTCATCTAGACATATTTCTAATTCTAAGAAGATTTTTTTGAGAAAAACCACCAAATAAAATAAAAAAACTCTAATGTGCGTATATATTAAAT
>LSSL01007697.1:0-25563 GCA_001953115.1 Smittium mucronatum | reverse complement strand
GATAAAATAATCGTTTATTATTACTCGTGATATTCAAGCGAATTTAAGGTAAGAGAAGAATAGTCTTCTATAAAATAAGAAAATTAAATATGTAGATTTGAATCAATAATAAGTTTTTTCGATAAAATAACTAATATTAGTTTGGATATAAAATTTAATAGCCATGCTTATTTCAAAGTTAGTTTAACTCTTTCAGGGCTTATTGAACATAAACCACTTTCATTTTATTTAAAATTCTGTTATTAAACCCGCAATTATTTCATATTATTGGTTAAATCAATGCTTATGACCAATTGTGGTAGTTAATATACAAATAGAAGAATAAGGGAAGAAACTACGCCCAAAGATGGTTAATTTGAAAAAATGAAGCTATTTATCCTCAATTTGTTTGGATACAATTCTAAACGCGATTAATTTTTAATAAATAAGATTGGTGTTTAGATTAATCAGGTGAAATTTAAATATAAACCTAACCATCAAGAAATTGATCAAGTTATTTTGAATTAAATTTTCTTAATTTTTTTTAATGAAAGTATTAGGTTATTCGAATGTTTATAAAATTATCAGACCAATAAATTTGATAATATTAGATTTTTGAATTTTATAATCATAAATTTTCTAATTAGTCTAACATTAAAAAATAACTCAGCCAAAATTTTTTTTAAAGGGTTAATAAGATATATGGAGACACGTTTTTTTAAGTTAAGTGGTTTTATCTTTACAAATAAACAGTTACGATAAAATTTTTGTTAAAAAAAAATAATAAATATCGAAATAATAATTTATCTTTTAATTAAAAAAATTTTTCAAAAAGACAAGAAATTTTTTTTTAAAAAAATTATCGAAGATATTTATTTTTATAGAAAAAAATATTTTACTAAAATTGAAAAAAAATTATATCATCTTATCAATATAATATTTAAATTATTATATCCAATAAAAGTACCAGGGTTAAGTTCTATCTCTCATTTCTCTTACATATACGTTTTTATTCTAATTTACAATTACTTATACTAGCATTATCTACAAATAATTCTTACAAAAAAAAAAAAGTATCAATAATAAAATAATATAAATCTTTCAAAATCTTTTAATTTTATTTAAAATTTTCATAATATATTTATTTAATATAATCTTTTTCAAAATAGACAACATCTACAAAATAAATTTTTTATATATAACGTCTAAATTGAAAAAAATCGATTTCTTTTATAAAAAGTAAAAAAAAAAATCATACTTGTAAAAATTAAAATATTTTATCTATTCAAGCTTCATAATTTTTAATGAGAAAAAAAATAATTTAAATTTACCTTTATTCGTAAGATAATTTTACTATCGTTTAAATTGATAAATTAATTTTTACTATTTTATTCGAATTTATTTTTAATCCCAATCCAGTAAATTTTATATTAGTGAGTTATGTTGCATTTCATGGTAGAATTATATCAGATGATTTTTGTTTTTGTTTTTTTTTTTTTTGGCATAAATATTTTCACAGATTTTTGTGTTACAAACGTAGCTAAGTTAAAGTTGAAAAATTAAAAAATATGTATTTAACCTTTATCATTTTAAAAATTAAACAAAAAAATTCTATATTTAAACTAATATTTAATTGTTACAAAAAAAGTTTAAATTGTTATATATAAAGAAAAATTAGTTATATAATCCCAAAATAATAAAGGAATAGAAGTATTTTAATATAAAAAACTCAAAATTTACTAAAAATTAAAAAAAAATTATAATAATTATATTTCTTTTAAATATATATTTAAAGCATGAAAATTACTAATTAAACTTAGAGCCCCCACCCCCGTTCAATATTTTAAATAATTTTTATTAAATACTTGAATATGTATATATATGGCAAATTTCTAGAGACATCAGACAAATCTTTTAACCAAATTTTATAGATCAATATTTATTTATAATTTAATGGGATATTTGAAGTTTAAAACCCCCAATTGGAAATATTTATTCAGAAGTGGAAATGCTAAATTAATTTAAAATATTTATTTGGTTTTTTATGTAAAATTATTTTATAAATCGAGAAATAAAATAATAATTAATAAGAAATCACTTAATGAGATTAAAATAATGCTAAAAAAATTTAGAATAATAAATGTAGATTCAATTTATTTTTGAATAATCTGATCAGTATTCTGAGTAATTAGCACTGATGCATCTAATAATAATAATCATTCAAATTTTAACTTTTATTGAAAAATTATATTTACAATAAACGCCTAAAACTAGTTTATACGACTTTAATGAATATTTAAACTTCGTTCTCTACTTCTATATGTACCAATAACTTAATTTTACTTGAAAATCGGCAGTATAGCTTTTTTATAAAAACTAGTACAAATTCATATTTACGCTAACAGCAAAAATCCTAGTTATATCGACAATAGTTGTCAAATATTACAAATAAGTTAATCAATTAAGTCTAAAAGCCTTCAATGTCGATACATATTTATTTTTAAAAATCCGAATTTTATATTTGCACATTGAGGTATTGAATTGTCTTCAATTTATTTGATTCTTTTTGCTTAAAACCCCAAATAATAATAAAATAATAATCAATTACTATAAATAAAGAAATTCTATTTTAACTAAATATACTATTTATATTTTTGGTGACAGTTGTTAGTTTTAAAGACCAAAAATCATATATTCAATATTTATTGTTGCACCAGGGCTATTTTTTAAAATTTATTATGCTTCTGTTAGCTGTTTATAATAGTTTTAGTTGAAATATACATATATAGAGATATTAAATTAAAGAAATGAAGTTACAAAATGATAAATTTTCAGCTCGAGCTCAAGATATGAGATATTTTGAAATAACTGTTACCAAATATGGAATATAAAAACTTCATATTTTCCCAATTATCCCAATAAATGTTTTAACTAACGACACAACTTAATTTAAAAAAATATCTTATATTTAAAAAAAAACCATTACCATATCACATTATAATAAAAAAATTATAGACTTTAATTTTTAGCTTTTTTTTTGTGGGAGAGATAGCAAGGCTCCAAAGAAATTTTTTTATTAACTCTATATCTGCACCATTTCCAAAAATTCTAAGAAAATTGTGTTTTAATTCACTTTAAAAAACTATATGATGATATTTGTATTGTTTTTAACAGAAAATTTATAAAATTTTCAAAAAATATAGCAACATAAATTCCAGATAAGAAATTTAAAAAAAAAACTACATGCTTTAAACTCCGTTTTCGTAATTCAAAATCACGCCTTCATGAAGGATAATCCTCCTGCAGTAGAGAATAATAGTTCTTCCAACGATCTAATTTATAATTGGATTATGAAAAAACAAAATTATTATATATGTTGATAATGTTAATTTCATCTAAAAATAAATCCATCGAAATTTTTATTTGACGGGTTTTTAAGCTATTCATGTCTTCAATAAAAGTATATTTATCTATTTCATCTCATTTAAATAAAAAAATCCCAATGTTAATTATGTTTTTTGCTTTAATGGATTAGAGGATTTTTTTTTAAAAAAAAACTATAAGAATTTATAGTAGCTTGTTGTTTTAGCATACTAACAAACGTTAATTATCTTTTCTATTGAAAATTTAAATTTTTCCATTATGATTAAGATTCTAGATTTTTTTCCCTTTAACTTTTTCTAGTCGATATTTATCTTATCTTCTGAACAATTCCTAATAATTACGGAGCTGTTAGAATTGCGGAGGGGTGTGTATGAGATATTTTTCAAAAAATTTCATTTTTTTAAGCTTTTTTAAACTCTTATGCACTATTTTTATAGTTTAAATAAACAATCCGAGAAAAGGAAAAAAAAAAAAGATATTTACAGTATTTATAAAGAAATTTCAATTGAAAACATAATTATTTATTTAATGATCTCATTTAATCTTAAAAGAAGATATTGTTAATTTTCTTAGTAAATTGTCTCATTTCCATGTATTATGATATATATACCAATTTAAGACACTAATTTTTTTAAAAATAAATAATTTTTTAAAAAATCTCATAGAATAAGGTTAAAAGCAATTTATAATAAGATCATTTTACTTTATTTTTTTAACAAAAAACTTCGGGCTAAAACTCAAAATGATAACAATATGAAATAAAAAATTTATGATTATTTTTATAAAAATAAATTTTTTGAAGAAAAATTTTTCACCTTCATACTTTTTAAATTAAATTAAAAAACTAAGTTCATTTGGTAAAAATATAAGCAATAATAAAAATAAAATAATAAAAACCTTAATTTCATAATTTTTTAAAAGGTATTTGAAAACCATCATATTTGTAATTATAGCAAATGATTGAAAATATTTTAATATCCTCTTGATAATTTATGAGAGATGAAATCCTAGAGTTAAAATAATTATTATAATGAGTTTAAATTTTAAAGAAAATTTTTTCTTGAAGGTTAAAATTAAATATATCTCAAATTTTGACTGAAAAAAAAAAAATTTTATAATATATAAATATAATTTTATAAATTTGAAAGACATCTTTTCAATTTAATTATAAAATTGTATTTAGTAAATAAGCTAAGGTTAAATCAATATTTAGAGAATTTTTCACATATTTAATAGTGATATTATATATATATATCTGTTAGATGTCTAATTTTATTCTAAAAAAAATATAACCAGTAATATATCAAAAAAATCTAAATACAACCACTATTTTTTTAAAATTTTTAAAAAAATTTACCAAGTTCTAATTCATTATGATTTTTATTTTTTATTGTAAATCAATTAGGTCTTTATATTTATAAATTATATTTTATTTATAGTAAGGATTAGTAAATATTATGATATCAATCGAAATTGACAAAATAGTTTTTATTATAATAATTATTACATTTTAATATTGAAATTAAAAAATGAAATAAATTTTTTTTTTATAAATATAAATAAAAAATTGATAAATGTCTCTCTAATCTAAAATTTTAATTTTGTTTTAATTTTATTAAGAATGAAACGTTTGGCTCTTAAAATTCCAAAATATTTAATAAAAACTGTTTAATTTACCAATATTTAATGGGGATTAATTTTTTTAAAAAATAATCGTGGGGAAATTCCTGATATTCAATCTAATATTGAATATCATTTCGATAATAATAAGCTTTAAAAACGATTGCGATTTTAATCAGATATTTTTATGATTATTTTTTTATGTACATCAAAAAAAAATTACAAAAGGGAAAAAGGAAAATTTTGACCGTTTTTAACTGAATTATTACAAAGATAATGCTTTTTTTAACTGGGGTTAGCTAGAATTAATAAAAAAATAAATATATGTTATAAATATATGTTATAAATATACTTTTTAAAAATAAGGCTTTAATAATATATTAATAATAAAACAAATTTATTTAGTATAATTCCACCATTAATTAGGAAATATACATTTTTACGATAAAATCAAACTTTATCTCGTACGTTGTGGTGATTTTTTAATTTAGTGGTATGTTGTGAAATTGGATTTTTTGAGAATTTTAGTCAAAATACAAGTATACTAATGAATAAATAGACCCTATAAAATTTCTCATTATTATTTAGGATTTCCATAAGTCACAAAAGCTAAAATGCATAAAAACTGAATAAAAAAAGCGGTGTGTATTTTTATAAATGGGGTAATTAATAAAAGTATATATTGAATATTTTTATTATTTATAAAATGTTAAAATTATCATCACTTATTATAGAATTAAAAAAATCCAATATTTTCAAAAACACAATACAAAATACAATTTAGTAGAAAATTTCTAGTTCTTTTTATCTTTTTTTCAAAAAATTGTATTGAATTCATTGGGTTTAAGATTATTCATAATAAGCTAAAAATAAATGAAAGTTTTTAGGTTTATCCTGATTTGCTACTTATCTGAACTTGATATATCTATAGATAATAAATAAAATTGAATACCCCTTAGTTTTCCGAATTTCAAAAAAAAGTAAAAAAGCAAAAATAAGTTTGGGATATAAAAAAATCTTAGAAGAGAAAATCTAAATAAAAAATATTAACTTATTAATAAATAATTATAAATGTTTGAGATAAAAAGCTACAAAAAAATTTAAACATTCATTGTTTGAAACTATAATTTTAAAGAAAAAATAATCAATCGAATTATAAAAGAAAATATGTTTACTTTTTGCTTTTTTAAAATGATCTATCATCAAGAAATAAAATAGTGTTAATTTTTTTTTAAATTTATCTTTATAAATAAAATCACATTTAAATACACATATATTTATTGATATAGAAAAAAATTCTTTTTTTCTGTAAATTATATTTAATGGATGTAAAAATAATTAAATTTATTGATTTTTTTTAAAAATGATCTAAATTTTTATAAATATGTCAATATATTTTACAATTCGATATTTTAAAGATAATTGACTGACCTCTTAATTATATTATTCTATTACAGACATAAAAACACGTGAGAATAATTTTTATGAGAATAAAATAAGCCTTTTAACTAAAATTCCAACGGGGGGTTTTTTATTTATAATAATATATACTAAATCTGCAGATAAAAATAATAAAAAATGAAATATCGAGTTCAGAAACTGTATTTTTTTTCGCAGAGCTTATTTTAGAACTCAATTTAAATCGTTTCAGAAACTATATTAAAAAAAAATCTATTGAAATTCGAGTTTTATTTAAAAAAAGCTAAAAAATAATTATAAATATCTATTATTAAATATTATTATTGAAATATAAATATTAGTTATAAAATAGAAAATTTGGAGGCAAATCACCTTTTTTTATAAAAGCTTTAGACAAGTAATTTAGAGCCGAGCTAAATTATATTTAAAAAAAGTTTAATTATTTTCTAATATTTGAATTCTGGGAATAGTTCTACTTGTTCAGAAGACGGATATCACAATTCGTGTTATAAAAAATCCAATAATAAAAGGGCAGACCGGTATTTGCAATAAAAAGAAGCAAACATCAATATTTTTTTAATGAAAATTATCAGTTTTGGTGCTTTTTTAGCAAGTCTATGTTACTGTAAAATTTTGGTAATTTTTTTACTGAACAACGGTACTGTTGAATTTTTTTATTTTAATTACAGTATTATTAAACTGTTTTACTAAAGTCGCACGTCTAATTGTAAATTTTCTCTAGACTTTAAATAAAACTTAAAATTTCACACTTCATAAAACCTCAATAAACTTTTAAATATTAATATTAACTTTGATTTTATACATCATTGAACACAATAAACTATATACTTCTGACAATATAACATAGAAATTTATCTCGAAATATAAAAGGTTTTAAATCATTATTAAAAATTAATAAAGAATATTATTATTATTATTATTATTTATGCTATTTTTTTATAATTATAATTATAATTATATTAATATATTAATAAGTTTTAATTTTTTTTAATTTTTTTTTTTTCTTCGATACTTTTTGTCTGTATTAAAAGGAGTGTGGAGTAAGAATAATTGATAAAAAATCAATTTTTATTCTAAAAATTGAAAGGTTTCTACTGAATAAATCGGTTTAATAATAATAAAATCGAAAAGGAATAAAGATCACATAAATATAATTAGAGGTAAATAAGACCAATACTAAGCGAGGACAGGAAGATTTTTAAAGAACTTGTTTTAAACGTAACAGAAAAAGAAGGCGTTTAAGTAGTCAACCAGATGAGCTGGCTCAGAAATTTATTGTTGATATTATATCGTATTCCCATAAAATATATACTGATGCGATTTATATTAAAGAATAATTATCCAGGAATTTTCATTAAGACTTCCTATTTTTTATAATAACCATAATGTAGATAGTGTTTAATTATTGCAATTAATGTTTAATTATAAAAAAAGATGATTAAAACTTCATATATTGCATAAAAAATAAGCCTCTTGAGTTTTATTACCATTCTTAATTTATTTTCACGTATATATATTCTGTGTGTGGTTTTGATTATTTTTTGGTGATTTTAATTTATAAGTATTTTGACCCTAAAATTTTTTTGGTGGGTTTTTATTGGAATAAAAGCTCAATAAATTTAAGATTTTATCCAATACATTTTTAATTTTAATTTAGTTATGTAATGTAAGCTACAATTATGAAATTTAGATTTATGCGCAAATTTTTGAGGGATATTAAATAAATAATAGGCTTTATTAGTTATGAATTCCAACAGAGAGAGTTAGTGTATTAAATGTTTTTTTTTAAAAAAAACTCAGGATCTTTATATTTTTTTTACAAATCTTAATCTTGGATTTAGACTATTATATCTACTCTAATATTCTAATACCATTAATATTAAAAACAAAATGAAATATATCAGATTTTTGTATTTTGGAACTTTAAATCTGAATATAGAATGAAATAAATAAATTACCTTGATATCTTTAAATAAATTTTGTATTAATATAATCTATAAGATCAGTTTAACATAAAAAAAACTTTACAGCTTCTATATCAATCAAATAATTAAAATAAACATCACCAGAGAGAAGTTTGAAATCATCTAAAAAATTCAGTTTATTTTCACGCCCGTTTATAAATATAATAAATATATTCAAAATTATAAGGTTTTATGAAATACCTATCTCTTAGCAGAGCTTATATCAAATTTATAGTAATATACTTATTAATATTATGATATAAGCAATTATTTTCAAACTGTAGATACACCGGTACATTATTAAGATGTTACAGCAATGTATGCAAATAAATACAAATTTTTGTTTTGTTTTTTTTTTTTAAAGGGAATTTTATTTATAATATTTAAATACTGCAAATTTTTGTTACATTATAATATTTCTTATCTTAAAATCATCAATATAAATACATTATAGAGCAGATAAAACATTGCAAGTCCAATAATTTTTTAATAATAATGTTCTAAAGCTAAGGGGTATCATCTCGATTTTAAATTCGCATTTTTGCAAATTTATCTAAATTTTTTATGTATTGTCACATTTTATATATATCAGGCCAAATAATCAATAAAAAGATTTATTATTTTAATAGAAAATCTTTTTTATGTATCATTTTTAACCTTTAATATATAAAAAAGATTAATTATATTTGAAACTAATCACTAAGTGATACAAACTGTTATGTATTTGGAATTATATTTCTACTGAAAAGCTTAGTAATTTAAAAATATTTTTTAATTTTTCAATAAATTAATAAACATTTCTATTTGATTTCTTGCAATTTATTTAGCTATTTTAATTTTAATTTCTAATTATAATTAAAAATATAAACTTTTATAATAACCGGTATTAAAAGGCAGATCAAAGCTATCACTTAGATACATGAAATTCTAATCTGGAATAAAATTTGTCATTCATTTTATTTTATTGGACCAAGCGAACATTTGATTAAAATTTTTGATGAATTCATTGTCTAAAAAAATATATAAATTAAAAATAATCATCCAATAATTAGTGTCTCAATATCACTCGATGCCATACAACCAAAAAGTAATCAAAAAAAACTGTAAATCAAAATCACCAAAAATCAATCAAAAACACATACAAAACATATAGCTTCCATAAATTATTAATAATTTTTTTACAAAAAAAATAAGATTTAGTTAAAGATTCTTAGTGAAATATTTGTGAAAAAATTGTTAAATTTTTTTCATAATAAAATTTTATAAAGCTTAAGGTACATATAATGTAAAATTTGCACCTAAAAAATATATAGGATAAAAAATTGTGTATATAATCACAGATTGAATAATTAAATCAAAATAAAATTACACTTTATCTCGATGTTATTAGAATTTATTAATTACAAATATTTTCAAAATATTTATTTGTTTCGTGGTTTTATATAAGAATAATACTGAAAAAAATACCAATTTCCATTCTAATGAATAAAAAAGTAGATCGTTAGACTATTTTTGATCATGTGAAGAGCAAATAAAATTTTTTTTCAACAAGTAACAACGTTTTTACGAAAATAAAATTTGAAGATTTTTTATTATGATTAAGATTCGATTTTTAGGAGTGAAATACCAAAAATTTCGAAATTTTTGTTAATTTTTACTGGATTTTTTATATAGCTTCTTCAAATACATATCGTCGTTTTTTTAAAAAAATCGAATAATTTTACTCTCTAATACATTTTTTTTGAAAATTTTTGAATAGCCTTTTAAAAAAATATATATAAATCTATGACAGTTTATAAAACTGAATAAAATAAATTGAATATACATTTTAAGCATCTCGAAAAGGAGAAACGGGCTTTTAATAATATGCAAATATTATTAATTTTTATCAGAAATATTCATCAGATTAAGACGTGATTTTTTATAATGATATTTTTAAAAATTAAAAACGTAAAAAAGTCGGCTAATTTTTTTTTTTTTTTCGAATATATATATAAATAAAAGTTATATCTAAGCTAATTTTTTCGAATTATCAGAAAAATGTTTAAAATAATCAATATATACGTCTAGGAAAAAAAAAGCCTAATATTTAATGAGGCTGTTAAAATTACTGTTAAATATACAGATAATATTTTAAATTTAATTTCTTAGATAAAGAATATAGTGTTATATTATTATAATATAAATAAATTCCCTTTTTAAAAAAAAAATTATAATATATTTAAACATAGTCTTAAATCTAAACAAAATTAAACATCATGTTAAAAAAATTTACTTTGGAAATTATAAATACATTTTTATTTAGTTATTTTTATTATTTAACAGGCTTAATAATATTACATATCTAAGCATCTGATAGAATTTATAAGCGTTCATGATTTAATTATATAATTATCTTTATAATATTAGTTGAAAAAATATGTGCCAGTAATTTTCATATCAGTTTAAAAATATTTGGAGCATTTTATAAAGAGATGAATTCTAACTTGATCTTTATATTTATAAATAAAAGATGGTTTTTTGAAGATCTAAATACAGTATGGTTTTATTCTGATTGTAAAATATATAATATTTTTAATGTCATTTATGAGAAAAATGTGGAGTTTTACATAAAAGATGATCTATATCATATTCCTGTAATTACTTATTACGCCGTTAAATGTCGATTTACCTCCATAAGTCTATATAAAGAACTTAATCTATTATTAATCAATATTATACGAAAAAAATTCGCCTATGAATTAAATATTTAAAGATTCAGAACAAAAGTTGTTTTTTATTTTTGATCTATAAATTGGTGCAAAATAGATAATAGTATTAGAATGATTTTTGCTTATATGTAGCAAACTAATATGGGTGCTATTAAGTCCTAGTTTTGACGTCTTTTTAATAATGATTATATTTCCATTTTTTTCAAACAAAATGTGTCAAAAATATAAAATATTCATAGACCCTGTGGGTTAATCACACTTTTTTGAAATGTTTGTGAACCTCCCCCCTCCTCTTTTTTTGTATCGACCAAAATTTCTACACATTCTGTTTCCGAATCTCTGTAGAAAGGAATATAGATTTAGCTATTGAAAAGCCTTTTCCAAATACTCTCTTCCCAAAAAAAATAAATTTAGCACTAATAATGGCTTTTATCAATGTATAGAACTAGTTATGAAAAGTCTTATTGGTAATCGAAAATCTTGTTTCTCATTATCTTATGGTCCATAATTTTTTCAGCTTCTACTCCTATTTAGAAACATTCAGATAGCTTTATTGGCAAAACCCAGCTTTTAAAAAATCTCAAAATTGAGCTTAATGTCTATTTGGGTTTTATTCAGACTACTTATTTATTTATTCCAACTAATCATTAGAAAGTTTCTAATTTACTATTAATGCAATTAGTATCTGCAAGGAGAGCCTTATCCCCTTCAAAACTTATTCTATTCATCAATCTCACGGATATTAAATCCGCAGCAAAATTGCAAAACATCTCTACAAACTATCTTAGTTTATTTCGGAGAGTAGAATTGGCTATAGAATTGACTTATTATTGAGTGTATTGGCAGTTAATGGCATTTTCAGTAATTCTTTTTGGACTTTTTACTGAGAATCACGTAACAAAAATATTTCAAAGAAAGGTATTTTTTGATTGGTTTTAATGATTTTTGGTATAAACAAATAATAAAAATATTGGTTGTTTGCAGCCCTATAGCTTGAAAAAATTCCAAATAGTTACTTATAACCTATTCTGGTAGTTGGTAACAACCAATAGATGGATTGAATAAAAAACCTGAAAAGAAAACGAATAAATCATAGCTAAAAGCAGACAGAATCATCACTATGCAGTACTAACCAAATTAAGTAAATGGTACATTGATTAGTCAACGGATTAGAAGTATATAGGCACAGATCAATTAAAGGATAAATGGAAATGGAATGGGTGTGGTGGTAAACTACATAATCATATATTTTGCTATATATGACCTTCAATTACCCTCCCAGTTATATATAATCTTATCTTCTTAAAGTTAGTTGGAATCGCGCTCTAAGTATCCCACTTCCATCGTATTCACAAATACATATCTATTTATTAGAGTATGATAACAAGATCTCGATTTCAAAAGAAGGTTGAAGGCGCCTCCCTAGCTCCAAAAGCCAAGTCTATCGAAAAAAGGGTTTCTCGTGTTTCCAAAAAAAAAAACATGATATCTAATTTAATTAAAAACAATGTTAATAAGATCGATTATCCGTTAATTTCAAATGTCGACGTCGCGAGTAATAGTGGAACTGATACGGATGTGATGGTGGATGTTCTTTCCCCCCAAGTCAAGCTACCAACAGAAACTTTAGAAATAGATATCTCCAGACGAGATGCCACTCTTATTGACGAATCTTCTGGATATAATTCAGTGGTTAGCTTTGAAAAAAAAGGAAATTTCAAAATGGATGATGTTACAGTTGATGTAGAAATCAGAATTGTACCTGATTCCATTGATTTTGATATAGGGACATCTAAATTGAATTTGCCTACCCATGATTCGGATGAAGATAGTGACTTCATTTCGGTATCAGCCAGAAGAAGGAGTTTTAGGTCAAATCGCGCTGAATCTAACAGCTCATCGATAGATTCTAAGGCATTTTCTTCGAAACCATCTTTACTTGAAGCACCCAAAAAAACTTCTACTCTTAAAAGAAAGGCAACCACTACTACCGCTAAAACTAAAGCTCCAAAAATAAGAAAAGAAAATCCTAAAAAAGAAAAAAAACCTCCAAAGCAGAAATCAACTCAATCCATCAAAAAAATCCTTTCCAGTAAAAAACCACTTAAAAACTCTGAAAGTTTATCTTCTTCCTTATCAGAACCTCCCAGTTCAGGAGTTAGTGATGATGATGAATATAACCCAGAGTTAAGCAGGGAGAGGCTTTTAATAACTACCAGTAGCTCTGATGTCGATGATCGCGATGTTTCTTCATTATCATCTCATGCTGATCCCATTTCTGAAGGTATGTGATATTATATGCTTCGATTTATAAAAATCTATTAAAATAAATTTCTGATTTTTAGATATAATTGTACCTAAAAAAAAAAAAACTACCAAAGCACGTTCATCAACCAAGAAGCCTAAAGAGACTCTTCCTAAACTGACTATTGTAAGCCCACATCTTTATGTCTCATCCCACATTTATTATAATTTTTTATTTGAAAAACGAAAAAAATAAAATAAAATAAAACAAACTGATTATTTTTCTTTCAAATTTTTCTTCTTTAGAGAGAAAAAACAGTTATAAGATTAGAAAAATTTCACCCAGAGGTTGTAGGTGTTTGGGACGCTTTGAGAAACCAAGAACTCGTGCTCCCCTCTCTTGCTGAACACCCTAAAAACATGGAAATTAAAATGCTGCCTTTTCAATTAGAGGGTCTACATTGGATGAGGAATATGGAATTATCTGATGTTAAGGGTGGTGTCTTGGCAGATGAGATGGGGATGGGTAAAACTATACAAACCATATCCCTTTTTCTGCAAACCCCTGGATCAAAGCCAACTCTTGTGGTTGCCCCCACAGTTGCTTTGATACAGTGGAGTAAAGAAATATCTAATTTTGCTCCTCATCTATCTGTTTGTTTATATTATGGTAATTTTCTGTTTATTTACTTCATTTCGTTATTCAAACGGCTTTCAGTTCCAAACTTAACCTTGCATTTATGTTAATAGGGGCTGCCAGATCAAAGTCATCCGAGGATCTTTATAAATATGATGTAGTAATAACCACTTATGCTGTACTTGAGTCTGTTTTCCGCAAGCAAACTTTTGGGTTTAGAAGGTCTGGTGAGATGGTCAAGGCAGATTCTTTATTGCACAAAATAAAATGGTTTAGAATAGTCTTGGATGAAGCTCATAACATAAAGGACCGCTCGTGTACCACCGCTCGTGCTGCTTTTGCATTAGAGTCTGAGTATAGATGGTGTCTATCCGGTACCCCTCTACAGAATCGAGTTGGAGAATTGTATTCGCTAATTAAATTCCTAAAATGCGAACCGTTTTCTTTATATTTATGCAGCTTATGTGATTGTAGAAGCACTAAATGGTTGTTTACAAGGGATAGCTTTAAATGTATAGAATGTAACCACACTTCACATCAACATGTTTGCTGGTGGAACTTTGAAATTCTTAATCCAATACAAAAATCTGGTGCTAACTCAGTCATTGGGAAAGAGGCGTTTTCCAAACTTCGGCTGTTGATTGACAAGATCATGCTACGCAGAACAAAAATCGAGAGGGCTGCTGATTTGGGGCTACCTCCTAGATTGGTAGTTGTGAGAAAAGATAGATTTTCACCTGATGAGTTGGATTTTTATTCGTCACTATTTTCTGATACTAAACGAACTTTCGAAACGTATGCTTCTCATGGTACAGTTCTCAATAACTATGCAAATATTTTTGAACTCATCACTAAAATGAGATTGGCAGTTAATCACCCCGATCTCCTAACAGCAAAACTTCAGAATAATCGAGAGGATCAGCTAGTTTGTTCAATTTGTCATTGTGAACCCGAGGACCCAATAGCCTCAAAATGCAAACACATTTTCTGCAGAATTGTAAGAGATTTAAATATTTTTGTTTCTCGTTCAGATCCTATCTTGAAATCTATTTTTTAAATGTTTCTATACTCAAATATCCCTGCTTATTATTTTTGTTTAGTGCGTTATACAATATCTTGAAACTTTTGATACAAAATCACCTCAGTGTCCATCATGTTTTTCGGTATTAACCATTGACCTAACACAGCCAGAAATAGTTAAGAAGTTTACTGGGGCTATAGGGAGCAACATAAATGAAGGCGGTGACGATACCTCTATCTCCACCCCAAAGACCATGACATATCGAAGATCTATAGTAAATAGGATTGACATGTCTAGATGGCGATCATCCACCAAAATAGAAGCACTAGTTGAAGAACTGCAAAACTTACGTAGATCTGATGCTAATATCAAGAGCATTGTTTTTAGTCAATATGTGAATTTTTTAGACTTAGTTCAATGGAGATTGAATCGAGCAGGATTTAGTGTTTGTAGACTGGATGGGAGAATGAGCCCAATTCAAAGGGACGCAGTAATTAGCACATTTATGAATAAACCCCAGTACACGGTATTCCTTGTTAGTTTAAAGGTATTAGTTCCCTTATTATTTTTCTTTTCATCTTATATATTTAAAGATTTCTCTATATCCATAAAAACCAACCTGGGGATCTTACTCTTAATAATTGGGGGGGACTTTTATCTAAAAACCGTTTGGTTTAACTTTTAAAAAATAATAATTATACCCCATTATAGGCTGGAGGTGTGGCATTAAATTTAACTGAAGCTAGTCAGGTATTTATTTGCGATCCGTGGTGGAACCCAGCAGTTGAGGATCAAGCTATGGACCGAATACATAGATTGGGACAACACCGGCCTATTAAAACAACTAGACTTATTGTCGAAAATTCTATTGAAGCTAGGATAATAGAGATTCAGGATAGGAAGAGAGATTTGTTTATGTCTACTGTTGGTAAAGATGCAGCTGCATTATCTAGGCTTTCAAAAGAAGACATGGAGTTCTTGTTCACATCTTGATATCTTTAAGCACTCAAGTTTAGCATATCGAATTCATTTCTATTAATTCTTTTTTACAGTCGTTTTGAAAATTTACCACAAAATTAAGATTATCTCATTCGGTTTATAACATGCGTTTTCTTTTTTGATTTATTTAATGGGATAGCCATCTAATAAAGCGTTTTCTGCCCCCGAAAATAATGATATTAACTGATTTTAATATGGCGATTAATAAAGATGAAAATAAATTTAAATCTTGCTTTTCAGCGATTAAAAACTCCTTGTAGCTAAAGAGGTTGGTGTATTTCCAAATTATTACCTATTTACCTTATTAAAATTAGCTGGTATTCATTTTTATTTGGTTTTTGGATATTTTTTCATAAAATAAAATAAAATTAAGATATACTATTAACTACCATCGAACTGTATTTTATATGATGATTCTAAGTAAAACGAAATATTCCTAATATTGATATTAAGTAAATTCTATGCATCTATATTCTTATAGTTCAATTATGTGAATAAAATATAAAATGTGATTTTTCTTTTGTGTTGCATTGTAACATCAGAGTTTGATATTAATCATTTCAAACTCAGAATATGTTATTCGAATCAAATTAGTTTATGGAAACCCATCAATTATATCCAATCAGTAAAGCTGATGAAAAAATTCGGAGTTTACAACATTAAATCCATAAATATACTCGTCAGTTGTGTTTGAATAATCACAAAGTGATTAATATATTTCCCGTTTAAATATGTGCTTATAAATAGAAGATTCATTTGTTCAAATTCAACTAGATATGATTCTAAAGGGAAAAAAAAAAAATTAACGTCGGATAAACCATTGGAACTTTCTTAAAATCGGATATGAACAGTATAAACGTTAAAACCTAGATATCATGGTTTATACAAAAGGAATAAAAGACAATTAGGCACTTATAATTTAATTAATATTATTATGTCAATTTAAAGAAGAAATATATTTTCTCATTTTTGAGATTAACGCTATTCTTAAAGAATATTAAATGTGTTTTATTTTATTTTAAACTATTTCTATACGTTTGAAGCCATATAAAGAATGTGATATCTAAAATTCGTTGAGGCTGTTAGATCAAATATCATGAATTTGATATTAAATTTTATCCAGCCGATGGGTGATTGTGAGTGATGATATTTTTATTTCCCATGTTCAAAAAATAAATCGGCATTAAGTTCCTATTTTTTACCGATAATAAAATAGTATTTTAGTTTTAGCTGTTCATATAAAGGGTAAAAAACGGATTTAATATAAAGCCTTCCATGTATAAAAAATAGCTAAATAATGTATAGCATGGGAGGGATTCTATGCAGGTATAATTATTTCGGAAATTCAGGGATTTATTCTAATAAAAAGGATCAAGATAGTGACTATCAAAAAAGGTTAAAATCGAGTTTTACCACCATTGTATAATTGCTTTTCTTCATATTAAACTTTAAAAAATTCTGAATTTGGAGAATTTTTTTTTTTTCATAATTTTGGAAAATCTTGGAACCTTAATAATTTGCTGGTTTATAATTATACGAGCCTCTTTTTTAATGATAAAAACATTTCTGAAACCAAAGATTTTTTTCATTGAATTTAACCTCACCCTCCCCTCATTTAATAACAAGTGTGGGTCAAAACATTTCATTTATTAATCATTTAAGTTTTTTTTATAGAAAAAATTGAGAAAATTTTTTTTCGTTTATATTTTACTGCTATATTATATATTTTTGGACTCGGATTAAATTTTTTATAAAAAAAAACACTACTTTAAACCATAAAAAAAAATTAGAAACTATTTAAGAAAAAAAAAAAAATCAAACTCAAACTCAAATCAACAGATTTCAGTTCGATTAATAAATTTCACTATGTTGTGAAAAGATCGAATATTTTGTGTAAGACTCCACTAATTTATGCCAGTTGGATAGATTTTCGTTTGAGATTATTAGAGCGCAAAATTTTTTTTTGCTAAAATTTTTGGATGATTTATACAGTATCAACCAAATTGAAATACCAATGGTTGTATTTTTTGGTTAAATTCCGAAATAATCTAAAAAAATAGCTTTCAGCCTTCGTTCAATAGATATTTTATTGATTTTATACGCCCATAAATAAATAATTCGCCTTAAAATTCTTCTTACATAGTTATTCGTTAAAAATTGATCAAAAAATTCTTTAAAATAAGGAATTTGGAAAATATAAACAATTAGAAATAACAAGAGTAGTTTTGAATTTTTTTTTTTTTTTTTTGAAATAAATTACCGGTTAATTTTTTAAATTGCCACTAAGAATTATCCCCCATTCATTAATTTATTAATGTATTATTTAAACAATACATTTTTTATATAAAAATAAGAAGAAAAATATAAATTTAAACATTCAAATTTTTGATTTGAAAAAGCTTATGATACTTTGGAATAATATTCAGTTCAAGACCCGAGAAAAAAATAAATATTCCAGTATACATAACTTTAAAAAATCTAATTTGTAACTATAAAACATAACTACCATTTCAGAAACCAATAACAATATCATTTAATAATATTTTTGACTGGATTTTAGAATTATGATAAAATGTAAATTCTATTGGTTTAATATATGTTATATAAGAAAATTTATTCGATGAAGGTATGATTTGGATTTTGCTTATTAAGATTTTCCGAATTTATAAAGATGACTATAGCAAGCATTTTATACTACAAAATTTATTTTTCTATCAAACCATTCGCTTATTTTTAATTATGAAAATTCAATTGGATAACAGTTTAAAATAAAATTTATTTTGCGAAAGTGATAAAATATTATTCAAAAAATGAGTAAGTCGAATAAATTTAAATCTTAGTGGAAAATAAAAGTTTCATAAAGAAATAAGCGTTGCTATTATTTTGAAATCCTATATCATAAAATAAGAAAAATGGGAGTTTAAAAATAATAATTTTAAAGTCATATTCTCTTAAAATTTATATCAATCATCTAAAATTATCAGATTAATTTAATTCCTTGTCCAAAAAATTTCAAATCTTTGTTATTAGTGTATATCTAATAATGTTTTTTTGGAAATTTATTTATTTATTTATGAGAGTATAAAGTCCATAAATCTTTCAATATTGAGGGTATATTGAAGCTGCTAAAGCGGAAAAGGATATTTTTGCGATGGGATTTTTCGAAGAGATTTCACTTTTTTTATAATTTTTTAAATTAATTTATATAGCATATTACTTATATTAAATTTCCCGTAAAAAAAATTACAGTTATAAAAATAAGTTTGATGAAAAATATGACAGAATATACATTTTTTCTAAAAAAAAAATTTTATTACCAGACAAAATTTAAACTTCAGGAAATCTAACATCTCGTTCGTATTTTATCGTGTAAATAGAGAAAATTCAATAAAAATTCATAAATAAGAAAAAAAATATTTCTAGGCTATATTTTTTGGATACATAAGCTGTAAAATATTTTGTCATATTATTTTAATATTTATTTTGTATAAAAATCCTGAAATTATTCGTTGATTATATTGGTATTTATTGCATATTATAAAAATCTTTATTTAGAAACCCTGAGACTTCTTGTATAAAATTAAAATAATTATAGATATTTTTTGAAAATTTTTACAAAAATAATACTATTATAATTCTTTTTAAAATAACGATAGATAAATATAGGGCAGTAAAAGTAAAGTATTTGAATTGGAACTTTAAGCCTAATCAAATTGTAATAAAAATAGCCGATTTAAAAGTATATTAAGTGATTCAGAATTGATATATTTCAAAGCCGAAGAATTTGGGATTTTCCGAGGTGAATGTTAGATACAACCATAAAATTCACGAATTTAATATTTATATAATTATAAATTATTTTATATATCCTTTGAAAAATAAAAAAACATTTAAAAAAGAAATTAAACGTGATAATAAATCTAAATAGACTTGAAAATTGGCTACAAGAAAAATATATATGCTAAAAACTGCGAAGAGATCTTCAAAATAAATATATACTCTTTTATTAATAGATAAGAGTAAAAAAAATTCTGTAATAAAATAATAACAGCGATAAAGCTGGGAAAATTATTCTCTAAAATTTTTTGTTAACAAAATACCAATTTAACATATGTTTTTACATGTTAATCGAAAGAGTTTATGCAAAAATTTGGTTTAACACAAAAGTATAGCCATTATCTTAGGGGTTTTAAAATTATAAAGACTTTCATTAAAAATTAACTACTTGATATAATGATAAATTTATTTGAATTTGGGTTAAAAAACCTAGGAGAAAATTTTATAGAAAAATCCATATGAATTCTTCCAAATAAAAGTGGATTAAGTATTTTGAAAATAATTTTTTCAGAAAAAATGTTGGAATAAAGTATGCAGGATTATTTAAATATTAAATCACTAATTTCAGATTTAATACCAAAATTTTCACCTGCTTCAAAAAAATTCACCTCAGAATTACTTATGGAAAAATATTAGGCTCGTAAAATTTGAAAATAGATAAGATACTAAAATAATGCATCTTAGTTTTAATTAAATAATCGAGAAATAGTATAAACATTCTTCAATTATTTTTTTCCTAAAAAATCTTGGGGATTATTCGCAGCAAAATTTTCTGAATTTTTTGGGATTAATTATATTTTTTTATAGAAAATATATATAGTTATCATCGAAATTTTAAAAATTAGGCGTTTTTCATTTGAAAATTATAAGTATTAATATAATATATGTTTTTTTCCTGAATAAATCTGATAATTTCCTAATAATTATCTCCTTTAATTTATTATTACATGAGGTATCCTTTCTTTAAAATGATTTTTTTATATTTATAGTACCAAATTTGTTATTCACCACCAATACTTGGTTTTATTAACGCTTTTAATTGGAATTTTTGAATAATTTTTTGCCTTTTAAAGCAGCTCTTCGTTGTCAAAATATAATCTTTCCCTAATATTTCCTATCGATAATATCCTATTATTTACGAATTTTCAGATACCTGTAAATCAATTAAAATTATATTTAAACACTGTCAATAATTTATTGATTAAATGAAAACTCAAATTCATTAAACTAATTATAAATGTTCTTTAAAAAATTCATTATTTTTTTTTACCTGATTTTATTATAACACTATTATGTTAAACCTGGAAAAAAAATTCACTAAAATGCAAAGAAAAAAGTTATCTTGGAGGTAAACCCTTTTATATGCCTATCAATAATATCCCAATAGAAGTATTAAACGCGCAATAAATTATTTATATTTTGGCAGGAAAAAAAAATAAAACAATATTTTGATTATATATTTAAAAAAAAATGTTTCATTAATTTATAATAATAATTAATAATTGAAAAATCAAATTAGTTAAATCAATTAATTAATTATCTATTTATCCGTAAAATGCAAGGGTTATTATGATAACTAAAGATGTTTTTTTCAATTATTTTTAAAAAAAATTTATTGGAAAAAATCAACGAATTTTAATAATTTAATCAAATCAGGATATTGGGGTTATTTTCATGCTTATATTAGTCAGTAAAAATGAAAGTTGAATATTTTTGGATACTAAACTCAATTTTAAGACCTAGCTCAGAATAAATTTCACTAGGAGGAAGATTATAAAAAAAAATGAAAAAAATAATTAATTTACTAATTTTAAGATTTTAAATACAATTTTTAAGATTTATATACCAAGCATTCTCATTTCTGTAGAAAATTCGACTTAGATCATCTTTTTTTAAATGATTAACGCAACTAAGCCAACTATCGAATTTTTTTCCTGAATATTATACATACCAAATTGTGAAATTGGGTATTTTTAATTATGCTTGTTATCGCTTCGTATAAAGCGGAAGTTTAGTATCCTAAAGAGTATTAATAAATTTAAAATTGCAACTTTTATGATCTTTTTTATTAAATGTGGGTCTTATATTGAAGGGGATATATTAACAAAGAATAGGCTTATTACTATTCTGAACTTTTAGTTCTATTTACCGCAATATTTTTTTATATAGAAAATCAACAAAAAAATCTTTAGATCCCACTAAGTGCAAATTATATCATTTTTAGTGTTTATATTAAACAATAAAAACGATACATTTTAAACTATGTAATAATAAATCCAATTTAAAAATCTATAAAGGTCCTTTTCTTAGGTTAAAAATTTTTTTAAAAGAATTTAAAATAATATAGAGTAAAAAAACCATAATATTAATAAAATAATGAGGTGGGATTTTTGTTTAAATCGCAATATTGAGGTGCTATATATATCTTCAACCTAAAATTTTAAATAATAAGTTTTAAAAAATATTATATCAAATAAATTTTAGATATTAATAATATTTTATTGCAAATATAGCTTTATAATTTTCAATGTTATAATAATTTATTTGGATTTTATGCTATTTTACTCCATTAATTAGCCATAGATATTAAAACCGAGAAAATTTGGGGTTTCTTCGTTTATTGGTTGTCCTCTATCACTAAAATTATAATTTTTTTCTTTTAATAAATTTCAATATTATAGATCTTCAATAAATGTAATTCTATTCAAGAATGATGTTATTGTTATATTATGATAAAAATAATGATACGTAAACCCGTAAAACGTTCGATGTTAGCATATCAAAATAATCATTGATATATTTGCCTATTAAAGATAAACTCATAGAAGTTAAAATATATAAATTACTTAATATATTCCAAATACCAAATATGATGGTTTTAATGAGAAATGAAAATAAATTTTACTATCATTTTTAAAAAATGGTAAAATTTTTTAAAACTTTGAGGAAATAAAATAAAATTTAATCAGTTTTCCTTAAGAAATGATAGCTAAAAAAAAAGAAGGACATTTTAACCCCTAAAAGCCCAGAAGAGAACAAAAAATATCAATTTAATTTATTCAAAGAATTATTTTAATTTTTAGATTTAAAAATTAGTTATTTTTGAAATATCTATCTTATATTTCCAATTGAATTATACCTATTATTATCAGCTAAAAAATGATTAATAATTTATCTGATTATCCTACTCTTGTTAAAATTAATTACTATACTAAATTCAATTTTAAATTTTATTTACTAATTTAAACGAAATTCACCCCCAAAATCTGATTTTATTTTATTATTAAAATTAGTTGATTTTTTAAAATAAAAAAATTTAAGAAATCACTGAGAAAAACTGAAAGGGTTAGATAAAAAGGGGCTTGATATTTAAAGTTAAATATTCATGACAGGCGTGTTTTTACTTTAAGCAACTTTTAGGTGATTAATTATTCTTTTAAATTAATAAATATCTTGTTTTTGGTAGCTAGATGTTTTTTCCACTTTTTTTTTCTTTTTTGTTGATGACTAGGTAAAGTATCTAAGTCTCTTTGATCACAAATAGGAAAATTTTCAGAGAATTGAATTTATTTGTTTGCATTGCACTGGAATGAACTTGATCCATGCAAGTATAACAATATGTTTTCTAACATTCAACGTGAAAATTTTTCTGTCGATAGAGAAACCTGTTATTTATTTAACCCTGCATTATTGGAACCGATAATATAATTTTTATAAATTGGTTACTTTTTGAGAATTACATATTGAATTTTCCTGCAATTTTTTTTGTCTTCTATTTTTTTTTCCCAAAAAATATTGGGTTTATACTTATATTTTTTCATATTTCGTAGGAAATTTTACAAATTATGACAGTTATTAAATTTAAAATTATGGAAATATTATTAAAATTATTATTATCCTATCATTCCACCCATCCAAGCCGGGAATTTTTCTGATTCACTTGTAAAAAGACCAGATTTTTTTTTCTAGATACATATATTAAGAAAATTCTAACCTCTACATTTTTTATTATTTGATTATAGTTTTTTATACCTCTGTGCCTGATACCAGTATGAAATTTTACTTGAGAAGGTTCTTGAATTAACATCACATCTGGTTCGATTTTTTTAGAACAATATATAGCTTGTTAATTATTGATTTTGTTTTCGGGTATTAGAATTCGTCACTATCAATTTTGAATTTTCAGATATATTTTTTCTGAATTTTTAATTTTTTTTCTAGTCTAAATCTAGCTCCTAGTGAATTTTTTAGATAAAAAATATGTGATTTTAATATTTTTGATTTTGTTCTATCGGTTTTTTATGCATCATGCTTATATAAAATGTTTCTTTTTTTGATTTTTTTTGTATAAAAATCCTTATTTTCGAGACTAATGTGGTGTAAAAATTAATTTTTTACAGTTTCTGTACTCATTTCGCAAAGGTTAAAAATTATATATTTTTTTAGAGTTAACGGCTTTTATATCTTATTGTTGCTATTTGGTTTTTCTGCTAGAATCTTATTGATATTTTTGATGATATGGAGACATCATCGCTCAATGTGATACTCACACAGATGGGAGATTTTTTCATTTTTTAATTCTTTAAAAACGGCATTTTCATACCCTCATGCATTTATAATTAGAGAAATACCTTTTTCTAGATTTTATAATCGATACATTATATTTTTTATTTATTGGATCAGCTTCGCTGGAATATTCATTTTTGCTCATTCCTAATTCATTTTTAATTTTTATTTGAAAATAATACGATCTAGAAAAATCAAAGATGTAAAATTAATGATGATTTTTTGTAACCAAATAATCGCCCATTTCTGATATTACAATTTTCTATCAATTTCGGTTACATATGCACATATTTTTTTCTTAGAGGCACTTTTTTTTCCCATTTTTTTAGTTTCGAAATTGCTCTGATGACTTGAGTAATATGTATATTTTTAGAGATTAGGGAAATTTCATCAATTCTATTATTACCTTTATAAAATCCTATATGCATGATATTTATATCTTTTCCCGTCTTTTATGATAAATTCTCTGGGTTATTTGGAGCCGTTTTACCACATATATTTTTCTTTTCCACCACATTTTGGTGTTTCTGATACAGTATCTGACACTACTTTCTTCTGGATTGGGGTGACACATGATTCTATTATTGATAATATTTTTTCAGAATATGTATTTTAGTCTCAATTTATTTACAATTCGACATTCAATGTCCGATTTGATTGCAAAAGCTACAAGCTGGTTCACAACCTTGATAAAATAAATTTATCTTTCCATCATCATGAGTTAAGAATAATAGTAATGTTGTATCTGTGTCATTTTTTATGAAAAAGAGTCTTATTCTGTAAGGCGGATATGCATTCGTGCCTCTTATTGCCCATGCACTGATATCTTTGATGCTCCCTAGTGGCCCTAACTGGTGTAATCATTTGTACCAATGATAAGATATCAATGTCTCTGAAGTTAGGGATATTGATTACATTAACTATCTCTTCATATCTTACTGTTTGGTAGAATTTTACTTTTTTTCCGTCGAAAATAATATATTTGTCCATGTGCTCTTTGGCATCTTTGATGGTGTGAAATATAAAGTATGTTTTTCTTACTTTGAAATCTTCTTGAATACTGAAATATATGTTTGTTAGATGTTTGGCTACGCTTTTTGCTGCTTCAAAAGCTCCATAGCCTTCGTCTTTAAATTGGGACCAGCTCATCCCTACCTTTTT